>JAWNMY010000090.1:17720000-17950000 GCA_035043505.1 Drosophila setosimentum | reverse complement strand
GTCAAAATTTCATCATTTTTTGTTGTATTTTACTAATATCAGATCAGAATTTGGATATTGCCGAATCAGCTATTGAATTAGTATTTATTAATGATTTAATTGCATTTCCTAATTAAAAACCAAACGAATAATTTATTAGTGAATAAAAATGAGTTAATTTCATGATTTAGGTATTTCTACGTTACTTTTGTCGAATATAATTTGATTTGTCTACTCATCTAAATTGAAATGCTTTAAAATCGATTATATATTTCCTTAATACTTAAATATAGAAGCGATATTTGATGCTAATCGATCATCAATAACTGCACCCTAATATCACTTACTCCCTGAAAGATTAGCTCCGTCTCCCTTTCACTGCCCCCATTGCTGTCTTCGATATTATCTAAATTGAATGTGTATGTATTTATGTGTGTGTGTGTGTGTGTTTCTGCGTGTGTGTTTGTTGTTGCATTTTTATGTGCCAAAGCTGCAAAAGTTTTCCGCTTTTCACGTTCAACGACGACGATCGCCGTTGTGTTTGTCTTTGTCTTTGTCTGAAGTCTGAAGTCTATCCTATTGTTGTTGTTGTTGTTGTTGTTGTCGTGGTTGTTGGTGGTGTTTTCCTTGTTGGCTTCATTTGCGCAACAATATTTGCCAGAGAGAGAGACAGAGAGAGAAAGAGAGAGAGAGAGAGAGAGAGAGAAAGAGAGAGAGGGAGAGACAGGGTGTGTGGGGTATTTTGGGGGCATAACCAATGTGGCCGGGGTGTCGGTGTCGGTGTCGGCCATCATATGATTTGCAATTTCCATTGCATTGCATTGCATTGGAGGTTACGTAAGCTAAAGTTAATGCCACATAATCATGGCTGAAGTTGCAATGCGACGCGACGCGACGCGACGCGACGCCACTCGACTCACCGGCCGCAATTGCAATGGGAAATGGGGAAATGTTGCAGCGGCAGCCATGACACGCCACCATGCTGCAACTGCAACGGCAACGGCAACGGCAACTTGCAACTGGCAACTGGCAACAGTTTTTCCTGGCACTTTCTCTCTCTTTTGTGTTTTTGTAGCGATGAAGTAATCGACTGCCCCAGCGCCAATGCACACTAACCACCCAACAACCTCCTCTCCTCTCGCCATTCTACACTGTCTCCCCAAATACCCTCACCCCGCTGTCATCTGTGCAACACGCAACACACGGTGTAAGTTGATCGTTGCGTTTGCACTTTTTAATAATGACTTCATTTTGTTTATAACATAAATATACAATATATATATATATATATATGGCTATATATATGTATGTTTTTATCTATATATATATTCTTGTTTAGCATTTGTAAATTATTTTCAATTTGAATAATTAGCTTCACTTGTTTAATAATTCGATTAATATCGATTTTTAATTTGATTATTGAAATTTCTCAATTCAACTTACATCGACTTGGTTTTTCAGTGTGTACAGGGTATCTTCTAGTTAGTGCGCCCTCGACTATTACACTCTTGTTTTTCTAACTACTAATACATTGCCATTTTGCTTTCATGGAAAACCTGTTTTCAATTTTGCTTCATGTGGTTGTTGTTGCTTGTGTTTTTTTTTTTTGCATTTGCAACTGCATCTTGCAGTTTGTTGGTGTATAATTGTTGTTGTTTTTGTTATTATTGCTGTTGTTATTGTTGTTGTTGTTGGGCCTATCATTTGCCTAACGATCGCAACGAACAGTTTTGGAGTGTCCCAAAATGGCTCACAAGTTGGCGGCTGGCGGTTACGTTGGCTTTGACAACTGTTACAGCAGACAGACAAACAGACAGACATATAAACAGACAAACAGACAGGCAGACAGCCAGAGGGACAGAGGGACAGAGTGCATCAAAGGAGGCGAAGCCCTAGACCTCGGCAAAATGTGGGCTGGCCAAATACAACTGGAGGCATTGACGTGAAAGTCTTGCGACTGAATTGAAAGATGTTGACTTTTGCTAGGAATTGCTTAGGATGGGCTCTTCAAACCGAAATGCGGACAATCCGATCGCAAATGTAAATGACAGACAATTAATCGAATTTCCAATTGTAGTTTATCGAATTACCATAGCGTATGTCGTTATCTACATAGATACTTGATTGATTGATTGAGGTAGAAGATTTCAGACTCATCCGTTCCTAATCAGATTGACTGTTTGTGTTAGTGACAACTGAATGATATGGTTGTCGCATATTGATTGCAATCTAAACTATTTTGAGATTATCAGATTAATTATTGTTGTTAATCTCGTTAAAAAGGATTCATTAAATGAATTAATTCACCAGTCATGTTTCCCAAAACTCCGATTTATGCATAATAATCAAACTGATCTTTTACTTATTGTCGTACTTATTGGACTAACCCAAAATTGGTATAAATTGCCAAATATATTCATTTATGATCTTATCTCTTAACTAGCCAACTCAATTTCCGTTCCTTTATTTGCAACTTCAACTCTCAATCTTAAGTTATTCTCTTGGCTAACTTTTTCACATTTGCATATTTGTTTTTGATATTTTTTTTTTTTCGGCATCTTAGCAGCCACCCCTATTATTCAGCATGCCCCATTGAAAATCACCTCGTTGGCCATATGTGCCAGCAGCAGGCAACGTGCAACATGCAACATGCAACGTGCAACGTGCAAGTTTAATGCATTTGTCAATTGGCATCTCGCTTTGATCACGCTTTCTGTCTCTCTCTCTCTTTCTCTCTCTCTCTGTCTCTGTCTCTCTCTACCTCTGTGTCTCTCTCTTTGTGTGTCTATCGTTGCATCTTTGGCCTGTTGCACTTCCTGCTTTGGCTTGCAACCGCGTTGTCAATTGATCGCCTCGCCTCGCCTCGCCCCTCCCTCCCCCTCTGTCTGCATGCCTGCCTGCCTGCCTTTGACTTGCCCCTCTTTATGTAGCGGTAACATTGCCTGCTAACACCATTTTCCTTTTGCTGTTGTTGCTGATTGTTACGTGAAAAACGAAAGTAAAACTCGCAACTGGCAACTGGCAACTGGCAACTGGCAACAGGCAACATTGCAATGTTGGTGCAGTTGTTGCTGTTGTACAAGTTGCAGTTGGCATTGTTAGTTAGTTTGCAATTTTTCTCATTTTCATTACGCGCCGACTGATCGAATCAGTGAATGGGCAACAAACGGGATTTTTCAGCCAACAACAAATGGAAAAGAAAAACTGGAATATGGCACACGGTCTGCCGTTGTGGAGGTAAAGATCGACGTTGTCATCGTTGCTTGTTGCTGCCAGGTATTGTTGTTGTTGTTGTTTTTGCCGTTGTTGTTGTTGACAGTTGTTGCCTGTTGCTGCCCACCACTTGGCTGTTATGTCATACAAGGAAGCGAAATGGCAGCGCATAAGACGACGACGGCCAACAGCAACAGTCGCAACAACAACAACAACAACAACAACGGCAACAACAGCAACAACATTAACATTGTTGCAATCATTTGGACTTGGATGTGGCAGGAGTTGTTGTTGTTATTGCTGCTGCTGCTGCTGCTGCTGCTGTTACCAACTTCTAACGTGGGCTAAAACTGGCTTAAACAGTTGCCGTTGACGCCTTGGACAAGTTTTTCCTTTCAACAACCGCAGCGAAAAATTGTATAGCCTAAACAACTGCAACAGTTGCTGCCTGCCTGCTGCTGCTGTTGCTGTTGTTGCTGTTGTTGCTTTTAGAGTTCGTGATGCGGTTTTTTCACTTTTCATTGGACGGTTTTTGTATTTGTTATGTTTTTTTTTTCTAGGTTTCCTGCTGCTTTTTGGCGTTACTGGGTAAATGTTACATAATTGCTGCACAGTTTGCGCTGTGCTTTCGATATACCCTGTATCCATTCCACATGGCCAAGTTGGCTATGTTTATCAACAGATAAACATGAATTGAGCAAGCATTTTTCATGTATTTATATTGCAAATTAAGATTCTACAATCCAAAATAAAAATTGGAGAAAGATTATGATTTTGAAAATCGATTCAGTTTTGATAACGGGTGAAAAGTGATTTCAACTTTATCTTATTTTTATCTTCAAGCGAGCTGTGTGTGTGTGTGTGCGCTCATGCACATGTGAATTGTGATTAAGGGGTATCTTCAAGTCGTGTATGATCATCTGGAGTATTTTCTTGTTTTATTATGAAGAGCATTTGCAACAGTAATGGAGACGCTGCGTCAGCAAACACAAAGCTTGACTTGCCCCACACACAGCCTTACACACCTACACTCAGACACACACACACACACACACACACACACACACACACACACACACATAAACACACACACACAAACACACACCTAGGCGAAGCCACGCCTTCTTTTTGTGTGGGTTTCAAAAGTCGCTGAACTTTTGTTGGTGAATTGAGATCAGAATTTGTGAATAGCATCTGTGCACAGGTTTGGCTTGTCTGTGTGTGTGTGTGTGTGTGTGACCCTGCCCCAGCCCAGTTATGAGCCACAGAATCTGCGACTTCGACTTGAAACGTCATAACTGATTCTTCTATCGCCTTCTCGAGTAGCGTTTGTCGCCTTTTTATTTATTTTTGTTCTCTCTTTTAAAAGGCTTATTTCTAGCTTCCTGCTAGCTTACTTCTGTCGTCCTTGTTATTTTTCTCGCCTCTGTCTCTCTCTCTATCTATCTCTCTCACTCTCTCTCTGATTTGGTTTTCCTTTTTGTCTGATTGCTTCTTGTGAGTGGTTTGAATGGATCCGCATCCTTTGTCACATTTTGTTCCTTTTCTAGCTCTCTGTCTCGCTCTTTCTCTCTCTCTCTGTTTATCTTGCTCTTTCTCTTTCCAAATTTATCTTGCCCTTTTCTACTTTCTTCATTCAGTTTAAAAACGATTCATTCTCTGTCATCTTTCTGGTAATTTCCAATCGTGTTAGTTCTTCCTTCTCATTGCCAGCTGTCTTCTCTTGTGTAACAGTCGTCCCTACCCCTCTCTCTCTCTCTCTCTCTCTCTCTCTCTCTATTTGTCTCTCTCTATGTTTATAGTTTTTTGCCGCTCTTCTCGCTTTGCATTTAATGGACAAAAAGCAATTAAAATGTCAAAAGCGTGCACAAAAGGAGAAAGTGAAAAAAGTGCAAAATTTTGTGCGGCGCAAAGGTTTTTGATTTTTTGTTATTGTTATTGTTGTATTTTTTTTTTAAATTTATTTTATATCAGTATTTGTTGTTGTTGTTGTTGTATTTATTTCGGATTTTGCACTTCAACAATTACAGCATTTTTAAAATGCGAGACACAAACGTTGCGAGCCATGCGGAATGCGGTAGATGGATGGTGGATAGGGCAGGGAGGGGTAGTGGGGGGGGGGGTAGTGGGGGGGGGGAGAGATGTATGGTAGAGGGACGGTTGGACAATATGTGGACGGGGAATGGGTTGGGGGTATTTGATGGTTGCCTTTGAACTTGCCAAATCGACGACGGGGCGTATACGTAAAATTCTCTCTAAGCGCTGTCAACTGTCAAAGCCAAAGGCAAAAGCAACAGCAACAGCAACAGCAATAACAATAACAACAACAACAATAACAGCGGGCAACGGCAACTGCAACAATGGTTAGCAATAGCAACAACATTAACAACAATAGCATATGTAATAGTAATTGTAATAGCAACAATAATCATAATAAACAATTGAACAACTTTCACTTGGCGCTTGAATTCAACGCACGACGCAATTCAAACGACAATCATCAAACAAACTCTGTGTGTGTGTGTGTGTGTGACTGTGGGTGTGTGTGTGTGTGTGTGTGTATGTCTCTAAGTGCGTGTGTGTGTGTGGGTGGTTGAGTTTTGCACGCCCCTGCACATTAACAGACCTCGTTACAGGGGCACAAATATAAATAAAATAAAGTACAAATAACAAAAACATAAATAAATTGAAAAAAAATTAGATAAATTTGCAAATACCAAACACATTGACGGGCAGTCTAGAGCCAGCGGAGGAGTGTCATACACAATGGAGAGAGAGAGAGAGAGAGAGAGAGAGGTAAAGATAGATAGAGAAAGAGAGAGAGAGAGAGTCTGAGAGTTGGTAGAGAGTTTGTTATACATTAGGATAGCTAAGCTCGCCTCCATTTCTCATTTATTCATTCACTTAAACATTTTTTTTTTAAATGAATACTAATATTAAAAAAAAACACATCAAAACAATTCCTAAAAATGGAGTTGCTTTTGCTGGCAATTGTGCATTAGTCAAAACCATTCGAACCGTTTCCTGGTTTCCGTTCCAATCCAGCAATTCAGATGTACATACAAATAATTGATGATATAGTTAAGACACTTAACTAACTTCAATAAAGTGAACCCATTTGGGATTAGTGAGTGCCTCAATAAATTTGATTTGATACATTTCTCTGTTTGCCGCATTAAATTCATACAGTCTTAAATTTTGCATTATAACAAGTGGTTTTGAAAGTCCTTTTTTCATATGAGACAGAGAGAGAGAGAGAGAGTGAGAGAGTGAGAGGAGAGGAGAGGAAAAATATGAGGCTTGTCTTGGATTAAATCCAGTCCTTTATATAATTCATATTAATAGATATTTCTATTTACAATTTCTCTTTGGCGCCTGTTGAGCTGTAAATGTCAAACGAAACCTTGCAACATGCTTACTGTTGCAAGTAGTTGTTTTTGTTGCTGTTGCTGTTGCTGTTATCGTTTTGTCAATGCCATTTTTGGTTGCTTTGGAGTGGCACAGCTTATGGGCTATGCATCGTCATAACAATTCGATTGCCTGTCGTTGGCAGCCAACAGTCCCCTCCTCTGGTCTTCACTGCTCTGCTCTGCTCTGCTCTGTTTTGCTCTGTTTTTCTCTGTTTTTCTCTCTTCTCGCTGTTGGGCAATCAGGCAGCCAGGCTGCATGCAACGTTGTCGTCTTATATTTGCCACATATCAGTGTCCTTGGACTCGCCGTCGTATTGTGCAGCGGTACGTTGAACTTTCGATTCATGTTGCCTTGGAAATGGTTGCACTCACACGCACACACACACACATACACACACACACACACGAACAGGTCCTGCGCAGTACGTGCCACGGACAGCGTGCGGTAGGTCAGTATGAGCTGGGAAAGCTTTGCAGCTAGCCTGACTGTCACAGCTGCTCCTGACCTACCGCCAGCCATTTGGCAGTGTGTCCTCGTCCTGTTGACGCTGCAAAGTCGCCTAACCACCATCACTCCCCCCTTCCCCCCATTCTCCTTCCAATCTTTTTTTCAGCTGACACTATGTGCGTGTGTATGTGTGTGTGTGTGTGAGTTTTGTGCCCAAGTGCAAGTTCAATCTATGAATTTGAACGGATTCTGTGCACGGCCCCGAACCCGCAAAACACCAAACCCTTCAACACTCCACCCCTCAACCAATTTCATGCCCCGCCGGCGCGTTGCATGCAGTTGCTTGTTGTCATACAGCAGCTCTTCTTTTCTCTCTCTCTCTCTCTCTCTCTCTCTCTCTCGCTACTCTCTTTCACAGTCGTCGTTTGTGGGTATTTTTGTGGTTGTCATTGCTGTGCTTGCCAATGTCCTTGCCAAAATGCAAAGTTCACAAACTTGCAACAATAATAAAAACAGCAAGCAGCAGCAGCAGCAGCAGCAACCCCTCCTTTTATTATATTCCTCACCCATTTCAAAGGGCTGTGTATTAAATCAACACAACATCATATTTTCCAACAATATTTTATAATTTAGTCAAGTGCCAACACAATGTTAACTTTTCTTCAATTGAAAATTATATTTTTGTGCAACACAAAAATGGGAAACTCAAAGTCAAATCAAAAAAATAGAAAAGTGCGCTCTAAATGATAAATTGTGAATTTCTTACTTGCCCTTGTGTGAATTCTATTTCTCTTCAACTCTGTTGAACAACTATCAACTATGAAAAATATATCAAATTGTATAGATTTCGTTCGAAGAATGTTGGGCAATTTGACATGGGGGGATTTACCCAAGAACATGTTATTAATGAGCGGCAATTCGCTTATGATATTTTGATGTCCTCTATTTAAGCAGTGTATATATATATATATATATATATATATGCATAAACAGTGTGACCTAATGCACATAAAAGCATAAAAATATACACACACAAGTTGAGTAGTGTGTGTGTGTGTGTGATCTGTGTGTTTATGTTTTCCTCTCACTCACTTAGATATCCATTTCGCATTTCACATTCTTTACACAAATACCAATTTCCCACTGTCTGATCAATAAATAACAACAATAGCAGCAACTAATAACTAAGAACAACTAACAACAACAACAACAACAACAACTAACAACAACTAACAACAAAGAGAGCAACTTGTTCTTAAACGCTGCGTCTGCGTCTTTAGAACGTCCGGTGTCTGCGGCTTTGCGGTTCGATGTTAAGTTCAATGTTGAAATTAGCATAAAATACCGTTAATTGCATTAGCATTAGTCTGGCCCGCACCGTTTGCGACGCGTCGCTCGTATGCCCAACCCTCTGCACCCCGACCCCGACCCATAACCGCCCCGCCACCAACACCAACCCCAACCCCCGTTGTTGCCCGTCTCTATTGTCGCCTCTCCCACGATCGCCGCTTGATCGCCGACATTCAATTGCACATTGGTTGTTGTTGTCATTTGTTGTTGCTGTTTGCATTTTTATGGCGCATTCTTAGCGCATATGTCACAGCAGCCGTCGCAAAACAAACGCAGCAGCAGCAATCGCAGTCGCAGCAGTTGTTATCCTTGAGTGTATCCGAGTGCATGCATTGCGCATACGCGTCGTTGGCCGCTGACTAAAACCAATCGCAATTGCCGCTGATGCCGACGATGATCATATTTGTAATTGATGATTATCGTAAATTATGAACGAAACGATTCTCCAAATACCCTGCACTCTTCACACACTATCGAGGGTATCGTGTTGTCAACAACATCTTCGTTATCGATGCAAAGCAATTTCAATTCAAATACTCTATATCTATTGATATTACACAGATCTTCAAATGATGTAATAGAATAATTTGGCAGTCAACTTATCTTCTCTCTCTCTCTCTCTCTGGCTTGCAAATCTTTTCATACCCTGAACCCAATAAAAGTGGGTAAAAAAAGGTACAATGATTTTGTGAAAATGTTTGTAACAGGCAGAAGGAACCATCTCCGACCCCATAAAGTATATATATTTTTGATCAGGGCCAACAGCCGAGACGAGAAACCGATTTCCGTCTGTATGAAAACGCAGATCTCAGAGACTATAAGAGCTAGGTGTTCGTTATTTTATCGATATCGAATATCGATACATTTAAATAAATGCCACAATTTTAGAGGCAGAATTTTCTAAATTATACATATGCATATTTGTCAATATGTTTTTGTGTGTATTCTGCAGAGCCGCGTTACCTACGATTGCGTGTTGCACCTGCTTGTCGGCAGAGGGCGCTTGCAGAGCTGCTCGCATTTTGGTGCGAATCTTGTTAAAGGGGACTTTGCCAATAATAATAGAATATATTTAATAACTGGGCCCAGGGTATATTGTAGTCGAGCTCACTCGACTGCAGCACTCTTACTTGATTACATTGTTGTTCGTCTTGACAACTATTTAGTTTTTTTTTGTTTTTTTTTTTGTTTTACAACAGTTTCCAATTGGTAAAGTAAAAATATATAAGCCAGAATGGGAACAGGGAAGAATAATATATATTTGTACATATCTATGGAGATATATAAATAAAACAATATATGCAAATAATATATAAATAATAGTTTTAAGTTTGGATGTTAAATGATTTGTGCTATAAGAAAAGAGGACTGTTCTATAGTTCAGAAATATATGTATATATATAAGATGTTTTTAAATACCTTATGGTTGCAAGAAGAGTCAATCGCTACAAGATCTTATCTCAGCATAATTCTAACATTGACAATTTGACAGGGTGTAGTCAGGTTATACGAATGGGAAAACGGGAACAGATCTGATATTACGTTGAACTATTCTGAGCTTTCTTGCTTGTTGTGTGTGTGTGTGTGTGTGTGTGTTAGTTGTGTGTGGTATTCCCATTATCGTGTCAACTTTTTAGTTTTGTGGGCCAGTTTTGACACATGATTGATATATATGCACACTATCTGTATATGTACATGTGATTATGCATTTATATATGTATATATATATATATATTTATGTATATTTATGTATAAGTTTTGTTTAACAGTTCAATTCTTAAGCACAAAGTACAACAAAGGATCTTTAGTTGGATCATATTTAGTATGTTTGTTTGCTTGTTTGGTTCAACTAGTTGTTCTTACCCAACTACAATAAGAAAGACATATAGAAAGAGAGAGTGAGCGAGATAGCCTCAGTAAAATAGTGAGAGGGAGAGAGAGAGATATGCGTAAAATATTTTGACCTAGATTTCAAATGGTTTCTTATATTTGTTGTTTTATTTATTTACTTTTTTATTGTGTGTTGTTTCTTTTTGGTATCTCTTAAAGAAATATGTATTTCAGTTTGGGTTGTATGCCCTACGTGTGGCATATGCATACTTCGCCTGCGTTCGCCATGACGCGACTACAGCCATTGTGATGGGCGTGGCAAGTTGTAGGGTATCCAGCGATCGCAGCTGTCGCCTATTTATTATATGTTGATGTTGTTGTTGTTGTGGTTGTTGCTTTATGCCGGCTGCGTGGAATATGACCAAATACACAAACTGACAGCGAAAGAGCAAGAAAGTATGAAAGACAGAAAGAGAGAGAGAGAGAGAGAGAGAGAGAGCAAGAGAGAAAACGAGAGAGAGAGAGAGAGAGAGAGAGAGAGAGAGAGAAGATGGAGGAAGCGGGATAGAGAGGCGAGTTTAAGGCAAACAAATTGTTGTTTTGTTTAAACTTTTTTTGTGTGTGTGTGTTGCTGTTGTTGTTTGTAGAAGCAGAAGAAAGCATGAAAAAAAAGCAAGACAAGTAAGAACTATCAAAATGTGTGGCAGCGTGACTATGACATACCCTGTAGCCGGAAGTTACTCGACTTGCAGTTATCCCATAGCCAAAACTGTGTCTGGCCAAAATGGATGACTCAATTTTGTATTTTGGAAGTGCGCAGATGAGTGATCGAGCAGAAGATACCCTGTAATTGGATGTAAAGTGTTTGATTTGACTATCTTTTGCCTTGCACTTCTTGATGGTTTGGGAAGCGCTGCATTTTGTGTCACGCACAGGGTACACAGAACGAAAATCTTAAGCTTGATGACTGCCGATAAGATAAAATACTAAAAACTGAAGGAAAAGGGGGGAAACTAAACACGCACCAAATAAAAAATAGAATAAAAACAAATTCTTCTTTTATTTTTCTCTCTATTTCGAAACGTCGACGATGACGATGACGATGGCGACCTACTTGTTGGATGTGTGGGCGTGCTTCAGGGGGCGGCGGCTAGACGTGGCGTGAGGGGTGAGGGTGGGCACGGGAGATGCGTTGTTGTTGGTTGTGGGTCACACACAAACATACATTAGTCCGAGGCGTACACAGACACACACATGTTGGGGTAGTGGCAGCTGAAACAGTCGCGTTGTTTGCGTTTGCTTTTCTAGTTGTTGCTGCTGCTGTTGCTGCTGCTGTTGTTGTTGTTGTTGTTGTTGTCGTTCTTTTTATATTGTTCGAAAATGATTGTAAACAAAAATAAACCTTCAACTTGATATGCGTCCAGGGATGTGTTGAAGGTGTCGCACAAACACACACGCACACAGATAACACACACACACATATATATATATATACATATATGAGCGATACGCTGTGTATTTGTGTATTCATACATATATGCAGATGTAGACATATGTGTATACATATCTTTGAATTCTTTTCGATTATATACGTATGCACCTTTTGATAATTAGTGCTTCGCATTGCTTATCTCTCTCTCTCTCTCTCTCTCTCTCTTGTTGGCTTGGCCTGCTTCTCTTGTGTTTTTTTGTTTTTTGTTTTTGTCTCTGTATGCGTTTATATAGGTCACCAGCAAACATAAATAACGCCCTAAACATGTGCTACACATGCATACACTGAGCAAAATGCATTTTGCCTAACTTCATATTTCGATAGTTTACAGAATTCGAACTAATTCTGAAATGCCTTTCGATTGTGACATTACTATTTAAATACTTCTAAATCGATTTGAGACTCTACGATCATAAAATATATTCAAGCGATTCTACAGTCGAATAAACTCAGATATATATATAGATATATATATATATATATATAAGTATATTTAAATTCAGTTACATGTATGCAATTTCACATGTGTTTTCTCTCAGTGTGGGGAAGTAAGTGTCTTGCATATAGTCGCTTTGAGATAATTCGAAGTATTCAAGAATCCGCGCACCTTTCTGACATCAGCTGCCAGTTGTCCACCCACACACACACACACACACACACACACACAATTTCAAGTTCTTGGCCCAGCGCCCGTCGCCTGTCAATGCTGATGAGATGAGATGAAGATGGAGGTGATGTTTCTTGGTGGGGCAGATGAGCAGCAAGGGGACAGAATCGATCTTCAAATTGTTGTAGTTGTTGTTGTTGCTCTTGTTGTAGCTAGCTGCTGTCAGTTAGTGTTTCGACTGTCAAAATTGACCTAAAAATGAAAAAAAAAAAAAAACCAAAAAAAAAGCCAAACGAGAATTCGAATTTGGAAAAGCGCAGCAAGGCAAAGGCAAACACAAAAAAACAAAAGCAACAGCTAGAAATGTAGAGGGAAACTTGATAGGTGCGAGCTCCAACTAAAAAAAAAAGAATAAAAAATATTTTTTAAAAAAAAACCGAGTATAATGTCTGGTTCCACTGCCCCCTTCCGTTTTGCTGCTATAGCATAGAAATCGGAGATAAGAATATGGAGCAAGTCAAAGCAAATGGTCACTCAAATTCCAAAATTCAAATTGAAACACATATTTCCGAGCCCCGATAGAATATCCGAAGAGCTCTTATGCAATGATAAAGCATATAGGTACATAGCTGTTATGCATTTATCGGACTATATATATGTGTGTATGTGTATATGTATATATATATATGTATATTCATCTAACTAATCATATTTGTAATATACGATGTATTAACTTTAATCTCTCCTTCTTGCTTCTTTATTTACAGTTCTTAGAGGGAATGACGCAGGCATTTCTTTTGCAGCGTTGGACTTTCGTTTTATAAGGTTAGTAGTCCAAGTCATAAGTCATATTCCTTAATAATAATTCTAAAACATAAATTATGTATACATATATATATATATTTATATATATCTATTGATGGGACGGGGACTTATCTAATATGAACAGAGTCGTATCTGCATATATGAGTAGTAATACTTATGTATCTCAGCTATCTGATGTGGTTGACATGACGCTTCACCACTTATATTCTTAAATATCTATGACCCAGAAATATTATGCGAATAACAACAACAACAACAACAGCAGCAACAATAAAAACAATTATGGCGATAGCAACAAAGAAAAGCCAGCATTTTGCACTTTATTACAAAACGCGCAAAACACCTTTTGAATCGTTCCCTCTCTCGCTCTCTCCCTCCCTCCCTTTTCCGTTTTGGACTTGCTTATGACCTGCAAGCCCCATAACACACACACACACACACCCCCCCCCCCCCCACACACACCTTTATTGCTTTTCCACTTGACATTCGTTTAGTGGCACAAAATTGGCCCAAAAGGCAATTTCGAACTTATTTCGGCCAGCAGCAAAAAACTGCATTTGCCGTTAATACAGCACTCAATAGTTTTTGTTTTCTACCACATTCTACAAAGCGTCGTCGCGACCTGCCTAGCTAACAATCCGCAATCCTATCCCCTGCCATTGCCCCTGCCATTGCCCCTCAGCAGTCCACCACTTCGTCGTCGTCGTCGTCGTCTGTCGCAATGGTGGCGTATACGTAATCTTGTTGTTACTTTTGCTGTTGCTGCTGCTGCAGTTCTTGTTGTTGTTGTTGTTGTTCTAGCTTCTATTGTTGTTGTTGTTGGCTGATTGGGGGGCTTTTTATGCAAATGGCGTTCAAGGATTTTTACGTGAAAGTTGTTGAACCTCATGACTGGCAATTAGAGTGCAACTGCAACTTGTGCGCATGTAAATATTTATGATCTATCTTTCCGTCTCACTCTCTCTCTCTCTGACTGTCTGTCTGTCTGTCTGTCTGTTTGCATATGTATGTCTGTACTTATATAATAGTTTGAATGATAACAACCACATGTAATCTCACATTCGTGATAGACCTAAGAATAAATAAAACTTTCTGTTTTCTGTGGATTGCAGTTGAAATTTCAGTCTTAATTATAATTTAACTACAAGAATATTTATATGGAGAGCAATGTTTGAAATATATTTGGAAACCTGAGCAAACCGAAACGGAATTATTGAGAATTTCTTCAAAATAAACATGCCAGTGGCAGGTGCAGGGTGCAGGGGGGGTGGGGGGCGAAAGGTGGGTTTTCACCCACATCATTTTACATAGACGAAGACGGATGGTCACCGGAAGCAAATTGAAAATATATGACATCAAGAATTAGGTCAAAAGATAATAAAAGTGATAAATAGATTCATTCATAGATTTAAATAGTTTAATTCAAATGAATTTCTTTATTTATATTAAAGAAATTTAGTCTTGTTATAAATATTTAGGTGTTTACATGTCATGTGGATCATTTCTGGCCGTGCACTTTGTATTTATCTAAAGTTTAAGATAATTTGAAGATCTATGTTTAAGTATATTACAATGTGTTCTTACGGATATCGTTGAAACCATTCGCAATTGGTAAAAAATTAAGTTGTCATAAAGTATTAAATTCAATTATTATTATATTGATTGATTTAACTTTTTGAAATGACTAATCAAATATGAAAGAGCTGGCTGCAAAGTGAACGCAAAATTTATCGAAAAGCTTAGTTGTGTTTTGTTACATGGCTAAAACATAAATATATATGTATGTACATATGTACATATGAATATATAGAAATGTATATAAACTCTATTTAAACTCAATTTCCGAGCACAACACAAAAGTTAATTATCATTATTCACTGGCGCAAAATGGCTTGGCAAATAAACTATTGTCAATTATAAATATATATATATATATATATATATATATATGTATATATGTAGCAATCATACATAGCTGTTACATATGTACATTTGTAAATTTGGAAACACATTATTGATGCATTTATACCTAATCGAAATGGTTTTGATAGCTACAAAAAAAGTGGTTGCTTTTTCTGCATTGTTCGAGAAGTTTTCAAGCTTAATCGTGTGCAATTTGCGATAGTTGGTCATGTTGCTTGGCTAAAACATAAGTGCATATATGTATCTATGTATGTGTGTATGTTTGTATGTGTGTATATGCACTTGTGTATCTATGACAACAAATATGTGTCAAACAACAATAGCAAGAATGCAGGCAATTAGATCCAGTTCCCAGGCGACTTCTGGGCAAGTGTAGACCAACACACATTCGCACACACACACACACATAGAGACGATTGCAAATGTCTGTGTTTCCAATAACATCCAAGGATATTTCGGCTGCACTAAGTCCACATGACCTTCCAAAGTTGGTTGACTCGCGTCGTCCAAACAAAAAAAAAAATAAACAAAAAAAAAACATGCTGAGAGAAAAAGAGGGAGAGAGAGATGGTGCCGGGAGGGAGATGGGGAGGGTGGGGAAGTGGGTGGCTGCAGAGCAGATGACGATAACGTTTGGTTAAGCAACAGCCATTGCAGAAGTTGACAAGTGCCAGGTCAGAGGAAGCTTTTTAGCGTGGCGGGTGCAGTTTATGATGCAAGCAGCACAGAGAGCACACACGATACGTTGATAGACGGAGAGAGAGAGAGAGAGAGAGAGATAGAACGAGAGGTAGAGAGCTTTAAAGAGAGCTGAACACAGCGCAATGCACTTGACGAAGCCGTTAGAAGCCAACAGACAAGAGCAAATCGCAAATGGCAGTTAGCAAAATAGCAACTGCAGCGACAACAGCAGCAACAACAGCAGCACCAACAGCAGCAACAACAGCAGCAGCAACAGCAGCTTTTGGGGCCTAAGGAAAACCCCACGCGCAGCAGCGTCGTCGCTGGTCGGGTTCTGCTCTCCGTTTGGTTTTCGGTTTCTGTTTCGGTTTCTGTTTTGGTCGTTTGCTGTCGCTGCAAGCGTTTGACAATTTCGCTGCCTGTTTGCTGCCGTTTTGCGGGCTGCCAGTTGCACATTTCCGTTATATCCGCCAGACTGCCGTGCAGCTCTGGTAACAGCAGCAGTAGCGCTTTTGGCACCCAACAATTTCGCAAAGTACGTGCAATACCAACAATAATAAACAAAAAATTAAATTAAAAAAAAAAGATATATTAAAAAATATATATATATATTTATATATACATATAGATATATAAAATAAAAAATAAACGGTAACAACTTGAGCAACTTCTACTTGGAGCACTTGTAACACAGCAGCAACAGCAGCATTCGCAGCAGCAGCAACAAACCACAACAACAGCAATAACAACTGCAGCGCCAGTGATTTTTCGCATATGCTGCTGACTGTGCAGCTGACGCTGACGCTGACGTTGGCGTTGGCGTTGACGTTGGCTTTATTTTGGCTTCAGAGCTGCAGCAGCCACTGAGTGCACACCGCAGACTGCAGACGGCAGCGACGGCGACGGCAGCGCACTGACTTCAGTCGCTTTGTGGCTCGAACGCATTCAGAGGGCGCGCGCGCGTTTACCAAAAAAGAAAAAAACAAAACAAAAAAATTATAAACAAGCAGAAACCAAACAAATTAAAATTAAATGAACAGCTAAAGATTTTTTGTTCAAGTGTTGTGCAAAAGTGACTGTAATTGTAGCGCACTAATTTAAAGGATCTAAATCAAATCAACAAGAACAACAACAAGAACAACAGCAGCAGCAGCAGTAGCAGCAGCAGCAGAGACTAAACGCCTACAATTATGCCTGGCCCGGCGCTCTGGTCCGGTGAGTAGCAAACAACATTGATCGTCACTCCAAGAAAAAACCAAAAAAAAAAAAAAAAAGAAAAAGAAATAAAAGAAAAACATGCGCACACCGTTAAGCTCTCTCAAACGCATGCGCGAGCGCAACGGCTCTCTTTGGCGCGCTCTCTTACTGAGCTGTGTTACATATTTCCTCATGCCATCTCGCTTTAGCCAAGCGGGCGCATGCGTGTTAGCTTGCCCACTGTCTCTCTCTCTCTCTCTCTCTCTCTCTTTCTGTCTTTCTGTCTTTCTGTCTCTCAGTTGCGATCCGTGTCATGGACAAGGAAAGAACACAAAACTTTCACTTGCGCCATAGCAGCAGAAACCGCAACGTCAGCCTATCAGCTGACCGCAAAGAGCGGCTTAACGAAGAGAGCGCACAGAGAGCATAAAGAGTCAGCTTAGGCGGCTGGCTGGCTTTAAGCTTCCTGCGTTAGAATAACAACAACAAGAGCAACAAGAGCAAGACCAAATGCAGCACTAGACTTGATACAAGTTCGCTTTTGCTCATTGTTGCTGTTGTTGTTGTTGCTGCTGATTATAAAGTCGTAAGCCGTTTATGTATGGCTGTGTGTGTGTGTCTGTATGTGTGTATAGCAAAATGTCAGTGAGCAATAAGGAAATGAAATGTTACACATTGAATTTGCTGTTGTTGCCATTGTTGTACTATTCGAAATCGAAAGTGCTTGACACACACACACACACACACTCAACTACCAATGATCGACTGGTGAGTGTGTCTGTGTGTCTGCGTGTGTGTGTTTGGGGGGAGTGGTTTGGTTGGAATCACTCAAGAAAAGATGGGGGCGGCGTGGTGGGAGTCTGCCAAAATGGCTAACAAAGATCACAAAAAATATGCACAACAAATTTTTGGATTTATTTAATTTAATTTAGTTGTTGTTGCTTTTGCCACCCTTGCTGACCTCCTCCCACCCAAAAAAAAAAAAAAACACAATTCACATTTGGCAAATCATGACATTGCTGCTTCTTAATGTTACCCGCCGCTGCCGACGTTGACGTTGTCGTTGCCGTTGCCGTTGCGCTCCACTTGCGCACCGTTGCCGTTGCGCAATCGTCGATTTTGTGCTCTTTTTCAAATTAACTTTTACCTTTTACTGTCACTGTGAGCGTGTACACACATATATATATATATATATATATATAAATATATATATATATTTATATGTGTGTGTGTGTGTCACCCACTGATCAGCAACGGTATTCTGCATTTGCATTTTTTGTCTTTGCATTCGCCGAGAGAGCCAGGAAGCATTTTCTGCATCATTCACTCTCTCACTCACACACATACTCACTCACTCACTCACTCACTCACTCACTCACTCACTCTCACTTACTCTCACACTCCCATGCGGCTAATGCTAAAAGCTTCTTTTTTTTTTGGCGTCATGCAGCGACAGCGACGTTAGCGTCGCTGCACTCTGCTAATGCTGGTGGCACAGTTTTATGTTTCACATTTCATTGAACCTTTGCATAAGCGCAAGCCTGCAATCTTCCGCAGCCGCTCTCTTTCTAGCCTGTTGACGTAAGTAACTATTGGACGAGTGCATCTCTCTCTCTCTCTCTCTCTCTCTCCCTGTGTGTGTGTGTGTGTGTGTGTGTGTAATACCGAGTGAGGAGTTTCCGAGACGAAGTCGAACACAAACTCGAACTCAAAGCCGGAGTTGCTGTTGCTGTTGCTGTTGCTGTTGCAGTCGTAGGCTAAGTTAAAGTCATAGTCGAGTGTCCAAGCAAAACTTTTTTATTACAGTTTGTTTTTTTTCGCCTGCTTTTTCTGTAGTGCATGCGACCCACTGGCTGGCGAGCCGGTCAACGTCCACGCAGCTTTACATTTTAATTGAAATGCAGCACACACACACTCACACACACACGCACACGCACACACAGAGCGTAATTTATTTTCTATTTTCATGCGCCTAGGCAGCAGCGACGAACTGTCGACGGCGACGGCGAAATTGTCGCCAGACGCAACGGAGTTATTCCTGTGGGTGGTGTGTGGTGGGGAGTGCGGAGTGGGGGGGGGGGAGGGGTGGGTTTAAATGCAATGCATGCAAGTTGTTTAGAGTTGCCAAGAGCGAGCTTCTGCTGCGCGCCCACTCTAAGTTCTCTCCCTCTCTCTCTGTCTCTCTCTCTTTGTCACTATTCTGTTTGTCTATCGGTCGCTTATTGCACCCGAACTGAGTTGCCGAATGTTGCCGAACGTCGGCGGACGCTAAGCATAACTATGACGTCGACGTCGCCTGGTCTATGGCTGTGTCTGTGTCTGTGTCTGTGTCTGTGTCTGTGTCTATATTCATATGTGTCTGTGTGTGTCTAAGCACTGCGCCATGCATGTATTTTGTATTTTGTATATTTTTTTTTTTTTTAGTTTTTGTCTATTGGTTTTCATTTTCGTTTGCAGTTGACGTCGACGGCGGCGTCGACGTTGCCGTCTAATGGCGTGCTTCTGCCGATCGTTGGCTTCGGTGACGCTGACAGCGACCGCGACGGCGACGGTGACAGCGCCGCTTTGAAATAGTTGTAGTAGTTGCGCACAAGTTTTGTCGAACGAAGCGCGCGCGCCTGCAACAGCAGCTATATGTATGGTAGCGTTGGCAGCGAAGCCAGCGCAGACGTCGCTGGCTGACTGGGCTGAGACTGTTGTGTGGCTGCTGCTTGCTTTCTTTCGCTCGCTTACTCCTTTCATTTCACTTTATTTCGTTCGAATGTACGCACGTTGGCCGCGGAGCAGCATCAAACAAAACAACAACCAGCCGACAGCAACAGCGGCAACGGCAACGGCAACAACAACCGCAACGAGGCAAACAACACACGGCGCGAAAGCGACTCTCGTCCGCTGTGTTTCTCTGTTTGTTGTGGTGTGTGTTGTCATACGGAAGAGACACTATTATTATTATCATTGAATATTTTTTTTTTTTTGAATTTTTTTTTTTTTAAATTTTGTATTTTATTTTTTTTTTTTGATTGGTTGTTGTTTTTTGATACACAAAATATATATTTTCTTGTAGTATTGTTGCTTCGCCAATGTCGGTGTTTTATTTTGGTTGTTGTGTCGTCGACGAGTGCGCGTACTGACGATTGCCCGGTTTTTGGCTGTTACTCGATAAATTCGAAAAAATTCGGCGTGCGAAAACAGTTAGTGAAAAGCGGTTAATACGCGAAACCAAAGAACAACTTCGCTCGCGCCTCATTCGATGTTTGATGTGTAATATTAATGGATATTATTCTAAATACATATAAACATACATACACGCATACATATACATACAAATACATATACGTATAACACACCTATTTGCATACGAATCAATCCAAATCAATCCAAATCGTATCAAGTCAGCTAAATGCATTCTCGCTTGCATTATCCCAATTTCCCGTTACTGTGTGCCTGTCTTTGTGTGTGTGTGTGTGTGTGTGTGCGCTGCTTACTCGCTGTTTCTAGGTAGAACAACAACAATAAGAAAACAAAAAGCAAATCAACAATATATCGGTCCATGGAATATACGCTGTGATCATCAGGCCCGATTCACATATCTATATATTTTTTTTACGCTTGTTGTTGTTTCCAAGTGTCTGTGTGTGTGTGTGTGTGTGTCAGTGTGTTTGTGCTTTAGCTGTAGTTCCCAACGACCCGCCCCATACCGAGCACACACAAACACACTCTCGCTACTCGTTACTCGTTACTTGTCACGTTCTTGTAGCCAGCGATCAATTTCATATTCAAGGATATTTATTTTGTGTGTCTGTGTGTCTGTGTGTGTGTGTGTCTGTGTGTGTGTGTGTGTGTGTCGGTGTGTGCATTACTTTTTTTTATCATTATTTTTTGTTTCAACTCGCTCATCTCAGCTGTGTAGTGATTTAACGAGAGACCAAACACTCGCTTGTTGTTGTGTGTGTGAGTGAAAAGAAAGTGAGAGAGAGAGAGAGAGATAGATAGAACAATAGATACCCTGTAATTGAGTGAACTGAAATTGGATAAAATATATGAATAGCCTATTGTGGCAGCATGCTTCATAAGGGGCTTTGCTTGCCAGCGGTTGCCGTTGCCAGCATGGCACCAACAGTTGCCAGTGTTGCCACCGATCATCAGCTTTGTCTGCCAACCTAAAAGCAACCCACCCAGCAGCAACAGCAGCCCAAATGAATGCCAATCAGTCGCTGAGCCTGGAGCCAAAAGTGGCTGCTGTCAATGTTGCTGCTGCCGTTGCCGAATCAACAGTAGCAGCAGCTGCAGCAGCAGCAGCAGCAGTAAGCAAAAGTGGCGAGGCTAAGCAGAATGGGCAGCATACGCTTGAGGAGCAGCAGCTGAGAGCCATCAATGGTCATGGCAGCAACAGCAGAAGTAACAGCAACAGCAACAGCAGCATCGATGACGACAATATTGCTGACAAGGACGCCGGCCTCGAGGTTGATAGCGGCAGCAGCAGCAGCAGCAGCAGCAGCAAGTTGACCATCATCAAAACGCCGCTCAACAAAACGCTGCTCAAGAAATGTAACAACAACAACAATAACAATAGCAATAGCAGCAACGGCAACCTGCCGTATGTTGCACTCAACAGCAACATCAGCAGCAGCAGCAATAACAACAATAATAATAACAACAACAACAACAGCAGCAGCAGCAGCAATAACTTATGCAGCAGCAACGCTGGCAGCGGCGGCGACGCTTTGAGTTTTGGTTGCGATTCCGGTTTTCAAAGCGGAAGTAATAATGAACAAGAACAATTTATGAATGATAATCATCATCATCATCATCATTACCATCATCATTATCATCTTCATGGCGGCGAGCGCGATAGTGATAACGATAATGATAACATTAATGATGTTGCTGCTGCTGCTGCTGGCTCTGCTGGCGATAGCGGCGCCGACGCTAACGATATTGCAGGCACAGGCGCTGCAGCAGCTGCAGCAGCAACAGCAACAGTAATAGCATCAACAACAACAACAACAACAGCTTCAGCTTCAGCAGCAACAGCAACAGCAACATCCTCAAGCTCAACCCCCGAACATGTTGCAGACGAACAGCAAACGGAAGGGCAGCAGCCAGCACTTGATTTTCATTTAAAGGCGCCAGCAACTGTGGCAACATCAGCAGCAGCAGCAGCAGCAGCAACAGTCTCCTGCACATCAGCAACCGCCTCAACGCTTACCACAAAGGCTGCGGCCCAAATCGCCTGCAGTCAAAAGTGTAACAAGTGCAATTCACACAACAACAACAGCAACAGCAATAATAATAACAACAACAACAGCAACAACAACAATAATAATAATAATAATAATAATAATAATAATAATAATAACAACAACATTCATTACAACAACTATAATAACTATTATAAGAAAAAATCTCGTATGCCGCCCATTTGCCGTTAGTATTTTTTTTACGTTCTGTTTTCTCATAACATAAATTCATAATATATCATATACCATACAACTATTCGTTACTTAAACCCGACACGCCCTCACCTCGCCCTCGCCCCCGCCCTCGCTCGCCCTTGCCCCTGCTACCCATTCCAACTGCAACAAAAAAAAAAACAAAACATAAAAAAACAGGCACCACACACGCACCCTGCAAAAACACAACACAAAAATAAAAACAATCCGAATAATAAATAACAGTAAAATTGTAATTTTTTAACTAGTGACAACAAAATACCATCAAAATATGACCACAACAAAAAAAAAACAACAACAAAAATTTCCAAAAATAAATACAAAAATGAATTAATAAAATTGGCACAACTCTTTGGCGCCTGATCATGATTTGATCTTAAGCTCATAATCATGATCAGCGTTTGAGACATCATTGATTTGACATATTTTTTCCTTTCCCAATTTGGTCTCAGGCCCTCTCTGCCGCCATGTGGCAGGTGCGGCACACACGGCTGACAGATCCTAAATGCTTGCCTCGACTCCAAATACAAAAACAATAACAATAACAACAACAACAACAACAACAACAACAACAACAACAACAACAATTATAAGAAACCCCAAGAAATCGAAAAGAAATCAAATACAAAACAATAACAAATTTCAACACAATCGGCATACAAAATTTTTGCGTATTCTTATACGATCCAAATTCAAGAAACGAATCGGCAACTACAAAATTATGACATCCATAGGTAAATTTTGTGCAAATACCCAACCTCTAACCTGTTAAGTAGTAACTCTTACTAATTATCTAAATGCATATGATTATTACCTACATACCATTACCATTCCTAATGCCACTAACAACCTCTACTCTCTGTATATAAATAGATATATTTTCTATTCTATTGCATTACACTATACATATGTATGCATATCTACACACCTACAACATACACATGTATTTGGCTTGCCACACTGTAAAAATCAAATGTAGCACTTGATTTATATATATATATATATATATATGGTATTTATGGTTTGACGATCCAAATCAAATTCATTATATTCGATAAGCTGAAGAAAGCTCGAAAAGGCGAGTATAGAGTTTTATTTTGATACAAAACTATATAGTTTCAATTGGTAAAACGGGGCTTGAAGTTGGCTGGGCTATATACCGATATAAAACTGATAAACGTCTATTTGCTGAATTCCAAATAAATTGATATTAAACATTTGACCTATTCGACGAATTCTGGAAAATAAAAATACAACCACCTACAAAACTAATGTACATTATGCATTTGTATATAAATAACTTTCTGAATCGTTGAGAAAGTTGGTTTTATCTATTTTTCAATTAAATACAATATATTGTCAGCCAAAATATTTAAAGACAAATCGTGCAACACGTGAAGTCTTCACTAAACCATTTTTTTTTTTATAGATGATATAGGTATTTTGGAAATTTCTCATTTCGATTTCTGATTGTTATATATAGGTAAAAAAAAGAACAACAATTTAATGTTATCTATAATCCAAGTGTAATTTATCCATAATAAGCTGAAGCATTTAATGTAAAAGTTAAAATTTGTGTAATCTGCTTAAGAAGATTGCAACATGAAGGCTAATTGCATTTAATATGTTTGCTTTATGATTTTACTTCAAGTGGCAGGTGTCCTTTCATTTCTGTGAATCATCTTATTTTCTTAATAAGGATTCCAATTCTGATGAATTTATTTGAATCCTAGCAACAAGCTGCAATTGCAGTTGGCTTCTGTATAAATTCTTGATAAAATGAATTCAACCACTTGATAAGTTTTCATGGTTCGTTTGGCGCTTTATTTTTTCTTATTAACCTCACAGGTGCGTCTGTATGCAACAGCTGTGTATGTGTGTGTGTGTGTGTGTGTGTGTGTGTGTGGGTGTTTGGCTGGCTTCTGTTGCCACCACGCGCCACACAGACACACAAACACACAAACACACAGACACACAGATACAGTTACGCATGGGCTTTATTGTTTAGAATAATCTTGCGCTTGATAATGAAAATAGGTCAAATTTTAAAAATACACACACAAACGCGACATTGTCGACGTCGGCGTCAACGTCAACGTCAGCGCTGTCGCTGCTGGTTGTTGTTATTGTTGTTGCCGCCGTTCGCTTGGCAAATGATCGTGGCATGCGTAGATACAATAGCATTAGATATATATACATACACTCGCAGATACACACACATATTCACTAGCTGGGCCAACGCACCGCGTTCACTAATTGAGGCAGGCAGTAAGCGTCAGAGAGAGAGAGAGAGTGGGAGTGTGAGAGTGTGAGAGGGAGAGAGTGTGAGAGGGAGGCAGAGGCAGAAAGAGAGTAAGCGAGCGAGTTAGAATATCAATGCGATCGAAAGTTGAGCTAGTGGCCACATCGTTCTCTCACTTTCTAGCTCTCTCTCTCTCTCTCTCTCTCTCTCTCTCTCTTTTTTTTGACAGAGACCACTGTCGTTGGTTAAACTTGTAGCTTGCAGCAAATTGCAACAGTCTCAGAACGCTTATCTTGACAGCTAGAGGGAGGCAACTGTGGTTGCTGATAGCAACGTCGTCGCTGCACTACACCCTCCACCCACTAACCTCCGAGCCCCGTCCACGCTCACTGTCAGCACAGATCCCCCCTTTGCTGCTAGAAGTATAATTCCAGCATTTTGTATATATTTCCTTTTGACCCATATTGAGCTGCGTTTTTAGAATTCGTTAAAGAAAACGCTTTGCGACGCAACTAATTATATGACCTACCTACCACCCTCCCCCCCGCGCTCCCTCCCCTGCCGCTTAACCAGTTTATCTTTTCTTGCTTCAAGTTGTTTGTTTTTTTTTTACTTGTGTAGTATGTATTTTGTTATGTTTCTTCTTTAAACCGCGCTGCTTCGTTTGCTGCTGTTTTGGGAAGTAAATGCAAATTTTGTTTTGACCGTTTGGCAATAACTTCCGCCAAGTTCGATTCAAAAAAAAATACGAAACAAAATCAAAAAAAAAAATAAATAAATAAATAAATAAAAGCTCTTTAGCTGATATCTGATTTTATGCATGCCGTCGACAGTGATTCACTTGGTTCCGAGCATCATTTGAGCAGACAAATTGACTCGGATTATGGCCCAAATCACACATGTTTAAATACGGCATTCAAAACGATGCATATCGGTTATATCAAACAGATACAGATACCTACGGTGTCTCAAAGCATATTTGGACTAGTGTCCAGCAGCAAATTTAAAGTGCTAAAAAGCTTAAACAAAGAAACAAACGCAAATTGTTTAAATGCCAATTTGTTTAATGTTATATCACGTTTGAGAAAAAAACTAGTTTTCATTAAAATATTATTTAATTAATTAAAATTTTTCAAAAACTAAAAACATATCCAAAATAAATGCCAAAGCTTTTTTGGACCAGTCTTAAAAAAGTAACATATTTGGCGTATAAAAACTTAAATAAGGATGTTAATACTTAGTATGATATCCTTTAGCCTTAACAACTTAGGTTAACTATTATTCATGGAAGATACCAACATCCGGGTAGTTTCTGGACTGATCTTGTTCCACGCATCCAGCAGAGCTTTTTTGAGATCCTGCTTCCAGCAGAGCCCAAAAAATTTCAATAACATTTAAATCTGGAGACTGGGCTGGTGGAATTATCATATGGGGGCAGTTCCTGAAAAGCCAGGACTGTACTATTCCGGACTTATGATTGGGGTTATTGTCCTGGTAGAACCGGAAAGTACGTCGGATTCCTAGCATTTTGGCACTTTGGAGTAAATTTTCCTTCAATATATTGAGGAACACATTCTTGTCCATTGTTGTTCCAATAAACACCAAATTCCCGACGCCGGCTGTTGAGATAGATGCCCATACCATGTCACTTCCTTCTCCGTTCTTGACTATTGCCTTTAGGTTTGTGGGATTCAACTCAGTATTGGACTGTCGCCACCAATATTTCCGGCCGTCCGAGCCAAAAGTGTTGAATTTGGACTCATCTGCAAATATGACTGTGTTCCAAAACTCCAAATCCTGATTTCTGAATATCCGAATTTTTAAGTGTTCCGGGATGAGATTCCGTTGATCAACAGTAGTCCGTTTGCCCATAGTCCTTGTTGGTAGGTTGCACCCGAGATGCAGGACCTAATTAAACTAACTACGAAGGATGGCTCTATTTATACCGAAAAAAATTGAACCTGACGTAAAAAATCCGGGTTTTATGGCACCCAGGTGTCCATAATGTAACAGTCCCAAATAAGCTTTGACCATAAATTGAGGTACTTTATTGCATAACCCGATCTAGCAGGTGGGGAAAGCCCAGTTTATTGGGGTCATATATATTAATTTTGGTGATTAATATATGTACCTGTCATTGGTCTTTCTAATATTTGAAATATTTTGGCAATTAAAAATGTTGCTAGGCACTGGTCCAAATAAGCTTTGAGCCACTGTATATATATATATATATATATAAAGCGATTTTTATACTATTTGAGAATCGCATCTATAAATGAGGAGATTGTCTCATTTCACGCCAGTCTCAGTTGAGGTTAATTTTAATGCGAAATCTAACCAGTTGAAATAGCAAAGAAATCGGTTTTTGAATATGTTATGTATTATGTTTGATCGGCAGCAATATGTGCTATAATATTCGAATCTATGCCCATAAAATGTGTGTCAAGTCTTGTGGCTTATATAATTCATAAAAGTTAATACACTAAGATAGGATATCCAGAAATATTGAATATATCCGTTTGCAATTCTTATTTTTCTTAAATAGATTAAAATTACTCGGTCATCCAATATGATTATCATTAAGTAATTAATTAATTCGATTTATAAAAATTGTTTATAATATAGTTTCGAATATTTTTGCAAAACAGATCTTTTAAATACATATCCAAATGTATATGCCCTTCGCTCTTCGTCAGTAGGGTATTAAAATGGTGATTTTTATTGAAAATCGGAAATTCTAAACGCTAAACCAAGTTAAACAAGTTAACACCCATGCGAATTAGTTTCAGCTTCGGACAAAGTCACGGCCATGGGAAACGTGCTATCAGCATATCTCAGACAAGACGCGGGTAGAAGAGCTGTCACATGCAAGAATATTTTAGCCACGATCTTCTTCATCTTTCATCTTCTCAGGGGTAAAGAGGAAATATTGAATTTAGGCATTTTTGGTTGACAATTGTTTTGTGACCCCAAATGCTTTATAGTCGTGAGCCTAACTAACAACCAATATTTACCTATTTATCTAGCAAAGACTGTCATTTTGTTCATGGCTTGTCATCATGATAAACTCTTCATCTATAATTAATGCACATAAATTGGTCACATTTTTGTTTTATAGAAATGCTAAGTGAGTTCAAGTTGCTATCAGGATATAGTGGTCAAATTCTTGATTTGGCGCAACTGTTTTGAAAATGAGACCAAACAGACTTAACTTGATCGAAAAGTGTTTCAATATTTGTATTATTTTTTATTTTTTTGTTTCCATTGATTGGCTTTGTGGCTGCCTGTTTTGGCCGGAGAAGTCTTCTTAAATCTGACTTGAATTAATCAAATTAATAATTTGTTTTTCATATATATATATATGTATATGTATATGTATATATATATGTATATGTATATATGTATAGATACCTTATTGTTATATTACTATTTCTTTTGCTTTGTTTTCCCTTTGCGGGGTTCACAGGAATTATGACACTGAGCCGTGGCCCGTACAGCGAGCTCGATAAAATGAGCCTTTTTCAAGACCTCAAACTCAAGCGGCGCAAAATCGATTCAAGATGCAGCAGTGACGGCGAATCCATAGCGGACACATCCACCTCGTCGCCGGATCTATTGGCTCCGATGTCGCCCAAGCTATGCGACAGCGGAACAGCGCCGTCGCTGCCGCCGCTACCGCTGCCGCTGAATGCGCTGCCATCGGTGACGGTAACGACATCGGCAGCATCCACATCGGCGGCAGCAGCTGCTGCCGTCTCCACATCAACAACAACATCATCATCATCATCAGCAGCAGCAGCAGCAGCTGCAGCTACAACAGTAGCAGTAGTGGCAACATCAGCAGCAGCCACGTCTTCAACATCGTCTTCCTGCAGCAGCAGCACCACCATTACCATAACGGCAACTGCAACAGCTAAGGCGGCAACAGCAGCAGCAGCATCAACATCAACAGAAGCAGCAGCAGCAGCAGCATTAAATCAAAACATTGGTTCGGCTGGCGGACCCAAGCATCAACAGACTGAAATACACTCATCGAGCATTGCGATAACAGCAGCTGCCGCATCCACAGTAATGTCTCCGCCGCCGCCAGAGATGCAGCGAGCAACATCTCCGCTGCCGGCAGCCAGTGTTGCTGGCGTTGCTGCGAGTGTTGCTGGTGAGGCGTTGTCGCTAGCATTGAATTCTCGCGGCACGCCGACACCGCCACATAATAATGGCGGTGCATCGAGCTCGAGCAATGGCAGCAGTCGCGCCTCGCCCGACTCGCTCGAGGAGAAGCCGTCAACAACGACGGGGCGTGGCAGCAGTACGCCAACCAACGGGCTGCTGGCCAACAGCAACAACAGCAGCACCAGCAGCAGCATCAACATTAGCAACAAAATCAACAGCAGCAGTAGCAGCAATTTGAGCGTCATACGCTCAGTTAAAGAGGAGCGCATTCTTGCCTCGCCCACAAAAATGCTTGCATACCATCAGCAACAGCAGCAGCAGCAGCAAAGGGAAAGGGAGCACAGGGAGCGCGAGCGGGAAAGGGAAAGGGAGCGCGAGCGGGAAAGAGAAAGGGAAAGGGAAAGGGAGAGGGAGAGGGAACGTGATAGGGAACTGAAGGCAGCCACTGGACATGGACACGTTACCGTCCTGGTCACGCCCTCACGCATCAAAGCCGAGCCACCACCGCCCTCCTCGCCCTCTTCCACAACCACACAAAGAGATCGGGAGCGGGATAGAGAACGCGATCGAGACCGTGATCGGGACAGAGATTTGGGCAGCTCCAGTTCGATTAGCTCGTCGCAGCAACAGCTACAGCAACAGCAGCAACAGCAGCAACTGCAGCAGCAACAAACGCACATAAGTCGCAGTAGTCCGCCGATGGGTCAGCATCTGGGGCACGCCTATGGCCATCCGCATGCCCATCTGAGCAGTCATAGTGGTGGCTCCATTGTGCAGACGCATCATCTCCACCAGCAGCTAACGCAGCCGTTGACGCTGCGCAAGAATAGTCCGCCGCAGGAGCTACAGCTGCCGCACCTGACGATGCAGTCTATGCAGCAGTTGACACAGCAGCAGCTCACCCAACAGCAGTTGCACCTGCATCACTTGCTCGGTCAGCAACAGCAGCAGCAACAACAACAGCAGCAGCAGCAGCAGCAACATTCGCCGCATGCTTTGATACGCGTCAAGAAGGAACCCTCTTCGAGTGGCGGCGCTCAACAGCAACGGCACCTGTCACCGCATCATCATCAGCAGCAACAGCAGCAACACCAGCAACATCAACAGCAGCAGCAACAGCAACAACAACAACAGCAACAGCAGCAACACCATCACCAGCAACAGCAACAGCAACAGCAGCAGCAGCAACAGCAACAGTCGCTGCTGCACTCAGCATCGCTGCAATCGCTGCGTCATCCCAGCCGCGATGCCATTTTGTTTCGCGTTAAGAGTGAGGTGGCTGTTGCTGCTGCTGCAGCTGCATCTTCCAGCTTGCCGCATCTCATGCAACCGACAGCAGCAGCAGCTGCCGCCGCTGCAGCAGCAGCAGCAGCGCATCGCATGGTCTGCTTTAGCAATGCGCGCATCAATGGCGTCAAGCCTGAGGTAATTGGCGGCCCCTTGTGCCCCTCGCCGCATCCCTCCTCCTCGTCATCGGCATCGTCGCAGCTGTCGCCCCAAACGCCCTCACAGACCCCGCCTCGTGGCACGCCCACCGTCATCATGGGCGAAAGCTGTGGTGTGCGCACAATGGTCTGGGGCTATGAGCCACCGCCGCCCTCAGCTAACCAGCAACAGCAACAACAACACCAGCAACAACAACAACAACAGCAGCAGCAGCAGCAGCAACAGCAGCAGCAGCAACACCAGCAGCAGCAGCAGCAGCAGCAGCAGCAACAACAACAGCAGCAACAGCAACAACAGCAGCAACAGCAACAACAGCATCAACAACAACAACAACAACAACAACAACAACAGCAGCAACAGCAACAGCAGCAGCAACAACTTTGCCTGCAAACCGCCTCCTCCTCGCCATCGACGGGCTCGATAACGCCCACCCACACACCTGGGCCACCGGCAGTGGGTCCGCAGAACAATGAGGAGGCAGCACAGCTGCTGTTATCGCTGGGACAAACACGCATCCAGGATATGCGTCCGCGACCGCATCAATTTCGTACGCCGCATGCGCTCAACATGGAGCGATTGTGGGCTGGCGATTACTCCCAGCTGCCGCCGGGACAGCTGCAGGCATTGAATCTAAGCGCCCAACAGCAGTGGGGCAGCTCCAATTCCAACTCCAGCGGCAGCGGTCGCTCCCTTGAGGCACCCCATGAGCCCACGGATGAGGACGACCAGCCACTGGTGTGTATGATCTGCGAGGATAAGGCCACCGGCCTGCACTACGGCATCATCACCTGCGAGGGGTAAGTAATAATTTGTGTCTGCCTCCTCACATCTAAATCCTTTCGAATTCCACAAACAACTGTAAATAGGATGTGGCCAACTTTTGATTTATTTTGTTATCCAATCGTCTTTAAAGTATTGTAAAAAGCAAATTGATATTAAATATATTCTAAATCGCTTTTCTGCGCTCTTACAAATACCATCGATTTGGATTTAATTGAAACTCGAATTGTAGTTGAAAATAATTTTTGAAAGCAATCTCTATTTCTATTTTTGTTTCGATTTATATTTATGTTTGTGTACGTTGCAGCTGCAAGGGCTTCTTTAAGCGGACGGTGCAGAACCGACGCGTCTACACATGCGTGGCGGATGGAACCTGCGAGATAACCAAAGCACAGCGTAACCGTTGTCAGTATTGTCGATTTAAGAAATGCATTGAGCAGGGCATGGTGCTGCAAGGTCAGTATGAAACCATACCAAATACCTACAACTACAACCCAAAATCAAAAACCGACTATTGCGAAATTAGAACTTACTTTGTTTTTTTTTCTTTTGCATCTATTATTTGAATAGAGTATTTAAAAAAAAAAAATAAAAATAATAATAAGAAATTTAAAAATGAATTACTAAGGATACCAAGTGGGTGTCCAAAGAAGCACAGCGGCAGTTGTGGTTGTGGGGACATTACTTTTGTCGATAAGTGTGAATATATCTAATCTTGTATTTAATATGTTTGTGTTCTATGCCAGCCGTGCGGGAGGATCGCATGCCAGGTGGGCGCAACAGCGGCGCCGTCTACAATCTCTACAAGGTCAAGTACAAGAAGCACAAGAAGACCAACCAGAAACAGCAGCAACAGCAGCAGCAACAGCAACAGCAGCAGCAACAGCAGCAACAACAGCAGCAACAGCAGCAGCAGATGCTGTCGCCCATACATCATCATCATGGTGCGGGTGGACATGGTCATCCAGCGCAGCTATCACCCCATCATCTGCTATCGCCGCAACAGCAACAGCTGGCGGCAGCCGTTGCAGCCGCCGCACAACACCAGCATCAGCAGTCCAAACTACTGGCAGCTGGACATGGAGGCGCGGGGGATATGAAACCGATGTTTCTGGGGCCGGTACTGAAGGCGGAACATTTGCAGCAACCGTCGATGCATAGTCCAGCACAACAGCAGCAACATCAGCAGCAGCAGCAGCAGCAGCAGCAACAGCAACAACATCAGCAGCAGCAGCAGCAGCAGCAACAGCCACAATCGTCGCCACATTTGTCACTATCCTCTCCTCATCACGCGCCGCCGCCGCCGCCCAATACTAGCCAGCAGCAGCAACAGCACCAGCAACACCACAACCATCACCAGCAGCAGCAACAGCAGCAACAGCAACAGCAGCAACAGCAGCAAACATCGCTGCCGGCGCATCTGATGAATGGCACCATACTGAAGACTGCGCTGACCAATCCCAGCGAGATAGTCCATCTGCGGCATCGTCTCGACTCGGCGGTCAGCTCATCGAAGGACAGGCAGATCTCATATGAGCATGCGCTATCGATGATTCAAACGCTTATCGATTGTGATGCCATGGAGGATATTGCGACGCTGCCGCATTTCAGTGAGTTTCTCGAAGACAAGTCGGAAATCAGCGAGAAGCTATGCAATATCGGCGACTCCATTGTGCACAAGCTGGTGTCATGGACAAAGAAGTTGCCCTTCTACCTGGAAATACCCGTCGAGATACATACCAAACTGCTGACAGACAAATGGCACGAGATACTCATACTGACCACTGCCGCGTATCAGGCGCTGCACGGCAAACGCTCCACGAGTGCAACGACTCCGGCAATATCAGCAGGCTCCGCAGCAGCTGGTACAGGAGGCGGAAGCGGAGGCGGCGGTGGAGGCAGTGGAGGTGGAGCAATAAGTCCGAATAATCACAATAGCACCAGGCACGGCTCCCCGGCGCCAACATCAACGCCGACCGCCAGCCAGATGCCGATGCCGTTGCACAAGGACGATCCAGAGTTTGTCAGCGAGGTGAACTCGCATCTGAGTACGCTGCAGACCTGCCTAACAACGCTGATGGGCCAGCCGATTGCGATGGAGCAACTGAAGCTGGATGTCGGCCATATGGTCGATAAGATGACACAGATCACCATCATGTTCCGGCGCATCAAGCTCAAAATGGAGGAATATGTCTGCCTAAAGGTCTACATATTACTGAACAAAGGTACAGTCTGACTAGCATTTGAATCACCAGCCATGCGCCAATTCCTATTCATGTTGACCTTTATAACCCTTAGCAGAAGTGGAACTGGAGAGCATACAGGAGCGCTACATTCAAGTGCTGCGCTCCTATCTCCAGAGCTCATCACCACAAAATCCACAGGCGCGACTTAGCGAACTGCTCTCCCACATACCCGAGGTAAGTGTCTTGTGCCAGCGATAATCCTGGTAGATCTTACTTACTGTTTCCCTACAATATTGTTGATAATCGACAGCAGTCTATATTGATTTTGATAGCATGTTGATAAGTGACAGATTTTATGGGCTTCTCCACATATCGATAACAATTCGAATACGTAGATATAATTACCATAATTAATTAAACTTAATCCAACTTCCCCTTCCTCTTTCCCGTTTCTTACAGATCCAAGCGGCGGCCAGTTTGTTGTTGGAAAGTAAAATGTTTTATGTGCCCTTCGTGCTCAATTCGGCGAGCATAAGGTAGCAAATGCTTGAGCACGGCTTGCTGCCCACAACCAATCATCAGCCGGACCCACAAAAACGTCAGCAGCAGCAGCAGCAACAGCAGCAGCAGCAGCATCAGCAGCAGCAACAGCAGCAGCAGCACCATCATCAGCAGCAGCAGCAGCAGCAACAGCAGCAACAACATGAGCAACATCTAACAATAACACGTCGCAGATCCCGACTCCAGCAACAGCAACAGCAACAGCAACAGCAACAACAACAACAACAACAGTCGCAGGCGCAGGCGCAATCGCAGGTTGCTTTGTTGTTGGATCTGCCCAAGATAAAAATTGAAATTGGTGCTGCTGAGCAGCAGCGAAAGGAGTCTCTATTGCTGCCATTGCCGCTGGCAGGGACATCCACGCCCAAAGCCGCCACCTCTTCCTCCTCCACCTCTTCCTCGTCCTCCTCCTCCTCGTCCATACTAAAGAGTTCATTGCTGAGCGGTGCAGCGGCTACGCTTGCCACATTAACAGCAGCTGCCGATCAGATTGCGCGCCGATCAGCAATTGAGGCGTCGATCAGCAACAACAGCACCAACAACAGCAACCACAGCAGTAGCAACACTGCCTCAATACCAAGGACTATAGCTGGCAAGGCGGCAATACACAGCAGCAGCAGCAGCAGCAATAGCAGCAGCAGCAGCAACAGCTTAGAAGAGAGCAAAAGACTTGAACATCAACAACACCATCAGCAACAGCAACATCAGCAGCATCAACAGCAACAACATCAGCAGCAATATACATCAATTCTACAGTCGGCCCTAATGTCACAACGTCCAATGGTAGCTGCCAGCCCGTCGTTAACAACAGCAACTGCAACAGCAACATCGGCAGATGTAACATCATCAACAACAACAACAACAAGAACAACAACGACAATGACAACAGCGGCGACATCACCGCCACCAGCACATGTGCTCAAAACTGCGGTGACATTGGCCAGTCTAAGTGAAATTGCCGCTGCACGACAGCAACAGCAAGAATTGCTCGCGCTTCAGCAACAACAACAGCAACAACAACAGCAACTGAAATTGCCTTGTAGGATTATCAATTTGAGCAGCAACACTACAACAGTTCCAGGAGCAATAACAATTACAGCCAAGCCGCTGCTGCGACAAAGGAACAGTAACAATAGCAACTGCCACAACAGCAACAGTTCAAGTCAATCAGCAAATGGTAAGCAGCAACAGAGTATGTGAAAAATGCATGTAGCTAATTTGAAATACCAATTGGCAGCAACCACAGTAGCAGCACCAGTAGCAACAGCAACAGCAGCAGCAGCAGCAGCAGCAGTAGCACCACCTACAAGAACAACAGCAACTTCAATGTCCAACGGCAACTGTTGTCACTTGCAGGGAACGGTTGCCAGCACTGCAACAATACACACACAAACTGATGATCTGTTGCTGTCCGCAGTTACGCCAGCTTCATTGACAATGCGCCCAGCAACAATGCAACAATGGACTACTGTGTCGACGACGACGACACAAACACAAACACAACAACAACAACAAACAACAACAACAACACCACATACAACATCATCCACAGCACCCCACAACAACAACATCAACATCAACAATAATGATAATAATAATATTATGAATAATAATAATAATTATAATAATATAAATAATTATAATGCCACCGCTGCCACGCCCATGCGCCCGCCTATGCGCACGCCCGTGACCTCAGCTTCTGTTACTGTAGTTGTGTTCAAAACAATGTTACCTGATGACTGAATTATTTTAGAATCGTACACTTAAAGCATGTTTTATTATCGATTACCAATTACCGATTACCAATTATCAATTATCGATTATTATTACTATTATTATTATTACTACATACATAATGTAGAGCATATTGTATTTTCGTGTATTTTAGTGTTCGCCCTAATTGTTGGACTTGATAAGCCAAAAAATAACCTAAACCTAAAAACAAACAAAACAAAACAAAACAAATGAAAAACAAAACAAAAACAAAACAAGAAGCACATCCCTGTAGTAGAAATTGCGTAAACTACACCCGAATGCACTGAACCAATCGAGCAACCAATCCAGATGCCCTTATCTAATCCTAACGAAAACAGAAAGAACACAAGACTGCAGACCAACAAACAATGGACCGATCTGGAGAGGAACGAAATATATATATATATATATGTAACACAAGACTTGACTTCACCAGACACCGAACGGAACAAAAGTAAGTTGAATGAACGGTTTAGTTTGGCTTCTGTCCTATATAATTTCGTAAACCTGAGCAACTTAAACTGAAACTGATGCAAATAATCCCAAATACGACCGACCACACAGAAAACAAGACTGCAGACACAAGCGAATCGAAATGGAACAATGGAACAAAGAATGCAATGGATCGCAATTGGTTTGGTTTATGGTTCGGTTTTAGAACTGGATTCTGTGGTTTTTACGGCACTACGAGTGTGTGTGTTGACTTTTTAAACTAAATAAATTATGCTTTTACTATATATATATTATTTAATTACACACACACATATACATCAATATCTAAATGATGAATAACAAATTCAATTTTTTTTGTGAACAATTTTAGAGACAACAAAAACAAAATATATATATATAAAACTTAAGTTAAGTGTTAACATGTATCCATATGGAGATGAGTTAAGATTGATATAATGAGTTGTAGTTGAGTATAGCCAGAAAACACCCAAACACACACATACACACACTCACATATACAGCTATAAGAATGCATTGTTTTTTTTTATATTATATATGTATACATATATATATAAATATATATATATATATATATATATACAACAAAATTATATTTAAATATATAATATATACACACAGATCTGAATAGATTTACATATAACTCAAAGCAAAGAAAATCAACCACATAAAGTATATATCCTTATATACACGCATACATATAATATATAAATATATATATACATATATATATATATATATATATATATATAAATATATACATATACTTTTATACGTATACATATGTATGTATATAAATGTATAAACTGTAGTAGTATTTAGCTAGTTTTTACTGTCGCTCGTTTTAAGTACTTTTTGTAGAGAAATTCACACACCCACATATAAACACTCACACGTATACACACACACACACACACACACACACACACACACACACACACACACACACACACACACACACACACACACACACACACACACACATAGACTGCAGGCTGCGCTGCGTGTGACGGGCTGGTAGGAGGCGAGTAGGAGCGGGTAGGCGTATTTTGCTGCACTTATCGATGAACGATACGATACCACAGCAAATTGAGAGCAAAACTTATACTTTAAATTAATACAATGGCATATTATGTAATGTTAGTTTAATGAACTATTTACACACACACACGCCCATCAAAACACACACATACACACACACACAAACACTTACACACGCATACATGCATGTTATATGTATAATCATATGTCAAACACTATATATATGTATGTATTTATATATGTATGTATAAATGTTCGACTATATATATTGCCCTGGGCTCATAAGTTTATTGGCTCCCAAAAACAAAGCGTCTCTGGTTAAAAGCTGAAAGAAAATAAGCATACTCTCGCACATACACACAACCCATCACAAACACACACATATACACAAACACACCCATACACATATACATCTAAGCATAAGCTAATATAAAATAATATTAAAATGAAAGCAAAATGTGTGCATACAAAATTATACAACTGTTTTTTGTATGTTTGTATGTATGTATTGTACACTTAAATATCTAATTCTAACTATTCATTTACAATTTTTTTTTTTTTATTAATTATTATTATTATTATGTATGTATATACATATGCATACTAAACATAATTATCGCTTAGTGCATACAAATTACTATATATGTATATATACATATACATATATATGTGTATATATATATATTATGATTTTTTATGGGTCGCGATCGCGTCGTCGTCGTAATCCAAAAAGAAAAAGAAAACAACAAAAAAAAAAGCCTAAAATTGGGCTGCTATCGATGCCGTTTGTTATCGATATCGATGTCGCACTGCCGTTTATTGTAAATGTATTAATTTTGTTGATTTTTTTGCTGTCTGTATACATTTTTTTTAACATTTTCAATAAATGTAATTCTTAAATATTTTTTTTTTTATTAATTTGTATTACTTTGTTTACCAATCCACCCAAACTCCCACCAGATTTGCAAATTCCTTTGTCCTTGCAATTGCTTACGGGCATATGTTGGGAAAACATCCTTGCAAATTTAGCTCAAGTTGCTCAGTTACACGGGTTGTTGCATACTTTGAGGGATATGTCAATGCAATACGTAACTGCCTAGAAGTTTATCATTTCAATAGGCCAAGGCGAACACAATTTTCACATTGACGATCTGAAATACGTTGAGCTTTATACCCTGCTTAAAATATCATATAGCTGCATATTTACTTTCAATCTTCCACATGCATTGTTTTTTTTTTTTTTAATTCTCTACATAAGAGTTTTTTCAAAGCGCTTCAAAAATAAACGATTTTTCCGTTATGTCTGCATAATCAAACGCTTGTATTATTCTATAAATATATTTAATATCATTAAGGTCAAATTCTACACTCTATTCGGCGTCCTTAGTACATGAAAGCCAATCTTTCAGAGATATTTTAAGAACACAAAATATTTATTAGCGTATACATGAATTATTTACAATAGATTTGATTCAAGCTTAATTTAAAATGTTGCCCCCTGGGCAGCATAGAACCTGTCAACCTGTCAACCTAAAAACCGGAGAGAAACAATAGTGAAACGAATCTTAAGAAAAAATGTAGTATAATAGATAGCAAAGATATGAAACCAAAGACGTGGCTCTAACCCAGACCCGAATTCAAAGCATGAATAGCCATTTCTTAACGACCCCCTCAAAACAAAAACATACGCGCTCTCGCTCATACACCCACACTGACACAAACTGACACAAACTGACACAAACTGACACACACTGACACACACATAAATGTAAATGAAAACAAATTCGAATGTAGGTAAAAAAAAAGCGAGAAATGCAAGAGTCTGACTTCAAATTGCCTTTAAAAGTTGTTTTTTAATGAGAATTTCAGTAGTGAATTTTTTTTATTTTTTGTTTTGTTTTTGCCGTAAATATTAAAAATGTAATACTAAAACTACGCAGCAGCAAACACATAAGGGGTACATTGAGTACATATACAGTATATGTATTAAGCGCATAAATCCAAGTATTTTATTACGAATATGAATATTAATACGAACATCAATTTTGTAAAGCATAAACTGAAGAAGACATGCAATCGAAAGATCAAATATATAAAATTAAAATAAATACAAAAAGAAGTAGTACCACACATTGGAGTAAATGATGAGACGATGATGATGATGATGATGATGATACCATATTTTTGCACAGCGTGTTATCAAATAAGAGTTAGACATTAAACTGCAAGTGTATTGCATTGCATTTGAGTTAGACATGCCCGAAAAGTCCTCTCTAATTATAATTTGGCGGCCCAGTTAACCAAACGTTACCAGACATAGGCCATATATGAGAAGAGAAAAGTTGCACTGACAGAGCCACCCACAAGTCGCACCCAAACCCAAAGCTCCAAATCCCAATTAAAAGAGATCCATTAGGACAGGCCATCTTAGAGAACCGAATGCATTTCTTCGGTTTGCTCTTATGTCATTGTAAATAATGAGAAACAAGTAACGATTAAAGAGTAACAAGTAGCGAGTAACAATTAACGAGTAATGAGTGTGGATCATATGCATTAGATATATTGTTAAGCTGCTTCCATATAGTGCATCCCCCAAAACCTTTGCATTTCCCTGTGGCACCTATTGATTAGCTAGCTAATTTTTAATAACACATTTACAGCAGATAAAAGATAAAAATCCATTCCATAACCAGATACACATACACCCACACACACACACAAACGATATATATATATACAACCAAACCCAAAAAGTAGATGATCCTAAGTAGTACTCACTCAGACCACAGGCAGCACTCTCTAAGCATGATATGCATATATACATATAGGATACAAAACATTAAATGCAATTGTTCGAAATATGCTCAAAAGACGAATGCCGCTTGCGAATAATCGAGAAATCAAAAGATAAATTGAGTGTGTGTAATGTGCTTGCCAGCTGGAGAGGAGTAATAACTTTTTATGGTGCTTAACTCGATATTGAGAACAACAACAACAAAAATTTAAATTAAATAAAAAACAAAACCCCTTAATGGATAATGGATAGACGATTAACCTAAAAACTCAAAACAAATGGGACTGATGCAATAAAAAGCTAATGAAACATATATATATGTATATATATATATATATATATATATATATATATATATATGTATAGTCGATATTATCTGGCATTTTCGATTTGATTTCAATCAAAAGCAGAAAGAAAAACAACAAAACCTAATAAATAATGCAAGTAAAAATAATGTAGATCCTTCCATACATTAAATACAACAACAAAACGAAGAGATTAAACTGAAACACGTTTTTTAAACGCTTCAGTTAGCCAACAAAGCTAAAATAAAATGCCATTGTTACTCAAACAAATCTAACATTTTTGTGGATACCCAAGGAATATAATAAGAATATGGAAACAGGAATAACATAAATTATATATTAAATAATATTTTTTTTTTTTCGGCAATTCCAATGGATATTTGCTGTACGAGTGTTTGTTTAAGATTGAGGACATATGCATGCGTTTTATACGACATATACACATACATATATACGTATGTATGGCTTTCGTTTATTCTTTGGGATTTGATATGAATGTTACTTGATGGATTAGTGAGCGTTTGATAGTGAAAGAAACAAAAACAAAATATAATTTAGCATTGATGTAATGGGAAAAACAAAAACAAAATCTAAAAAAATGATGATAGCTGAATATGAAATGGAAAAACCCAAATTTGAAACAGATGAAGCGAACTAAGCCCATAATTGAGAATTTTAAAGCACGATTCGAGATCAAACACAGACACAAACTCACACATAAATTTAATAAATTACACATTGTATTAATAATAATATAAATTAATGAAATGAAATGTATTTACGAATAAAGTTAATATTATCACATGAAAGTGTATAAGCTTTGAACTTATTCAATTCGTTTGCAGCCGCTATCTAGGATCTTACCTAAGCTGGCACCCTCTCTCATTTTGAGAATGCGGCAGTAAACTGCGGTTCCATAACGATCTTGAACTGTTTCTTTGCTCGCACATGGGCCACCGCATTGACAAAGTCTCTGCAAATGGGTAGTCACATTAAAGAAATTATTCATGTATAGAGTGTTCGCTTGAAAAACATCTAATTTTCAAACGAACACTGCATTTATTTAAATGTGTTTTAACGTACTCTTCGTTTGCCAGTGTAACATTAATGCGATCTGTAGAGACGTGTGTGGGTCGTATGGCTCCGAAGAAATCAGTGATAGGCACCTTGTGCGGGTCACGCCTGTATAAATCCTTGCGCACGCCTACAGTCGAGATGCAAACACGTTTCGGACAAACTTGCAGCTGTAAAGCACAAATAGAGCATGTGTCAAACACAATAAAGCCAATCATGATTACATATATAAAATAGTCGCTTACAAATTCGCCAATCGTGCGCTTGCTGAAGGGCTGCACTTTCTCCAAAAACTCAAGCGCATAGTAGGTATACCGATCGATCATGTAAACCCCAATCGAGGCATCCACATGATGCTGAAAGGATAATCCAACGTAAGCAACCTAGCCACGAGATTGACAACGATTGGCAGCACCTACCGATAGAGAATCCTCGCCCACAAGACTACTAGCCACGGCCAAAACATTGGGCGATGTGAACTTCTCGTACAATGATGCCGCCTGGCAAGTGTCCACCATGAAGAACAGCTCATTGTAACTACAAAATATACAATTGATTGAGCAAGTTATTGCGTTTTGCTCAACTCTCCAGTAATAATAGGAGCAATATTCCAAAATATAAACAAATACCGTTTCTTTTCCCACATTTGCTGTATACCGTCGGCCAGTTCCTGGCTGGTTATCTCTTCAGAGTCTTGGAATTTTAGGAAGCCGTCGCCACCATGTCCTGTCAGATAGATGAGCACGTTACTACCGGCATCGGATAGCAGCTTCTTGGAACGTGCGGTGCCATTTTGTGTGCGTCCCGTGAGTAGGCGCACAAAATTCTCGACAGTCACCTCATAGCCGCGATAGTCAACCTCAACATCATCGCCGTAGACATTAATATGCTGATTGGCATTGTTGTAAACCTGACCGGGTCGTGGATTGCGAGCGTTGCAGGCCATATCATCGGCAATCATTAGAATTATTTGGGAGTCGGGTATGCCCAGTCGCTTGACGGAGCGGTAAATGGACAGCACATTGGCCACATGGCGATAGTTGAACCAGAAGCGCGACGCATCCACCAGCACCGCCCAATTATTAGTATGCGTTGAGCGCTGGGCGGCATCCACATAAGCCTCCGGAAGCATTGAAGTATCCTTAAATGACAGCAACAACAACAATAGCTTTTTTTCTCTCTCTCTCTCTTCTCTCTCTCTCTCTCTCTCTCTCTCTTACTCACGTGAGCGCCACAGCTGTAAATAAGCGCCATCAACAGTAAAATCCCTTTACTATACATTTTTATTATTGTTTTGCGAATCGTTCTGTTTCATTTGCCGGCGTTAAAGGCGCCTTCTTTGTGAGCGTTGCGACAACAGCTGACTGAACTGCCGACCATCTGGCAACGCTTTGCGGTGCTAACTAATGTTCTTGAATTAAAAATCTTTGCTTGGGAAATGTTCTCATATAAAAATACTCGATATGCATAATTTCTGTATCCGCACATGCCTTGTTGAATTCACTTAATTAATTTTCTAAGAGCAGCTGGCAATTCAAATACTCTCCGAATATGGAAAAAAGTTCGATTAGAATATATGATAAAAATCAACCAGGCAAAAAAGCAATACGTCCCATTTCAAAAATGACCAGGGCGGCAATTTTGCCGCCAAGTATATAATTTCCCTTGAGTTGGCAGCACTGACCTGAATGAATTTCTTATTATTATTTGTGTTCAGTTGTTGAGAGTTCAGATTGTAGCCATGAGCATCAATTGGATTAAAATAACTGAGCGGTGAGTAGAATGTCAGTTTACTATTAATGTTCACCCACTAAAAGATTTCGGTTTTGGCCATTCAGTGCTCGCGAGGGTATCAAAATCATCAACGCCCTGCCCTACGATACTTTCACAACAGTTCTGCTCTACGTGCACCGCCAGATGAGTCCATCGAGTAGTTCCGCTGGCACTGGGGGCGGCTCGGGGCTGTCGGGCACCGTTGGCACTAGTGTCACAACAACGGAGCGGGCTAGTAGCAGCAGCGGTGAGACGAGCCACACTAGCAGCGAACCGGAATATACACTGGAGGAACTGGAGCGTTTGGTTGGCGTGGCACGCCCCGACTTTTTGCTGTTGATCAAAACGTTCTCGTATATCTTGCGGCGCATCTCGACGTTCATCATCAAGCCCAGTCACTTGCAGCGCGAGCTACGTGAGAAGTTGCAACTGCAGGACGAGGCCAAAATCGATGCCATTTTGCGGCTGTGGGTGCGCCAGACGACGCCCATGATGAATAACCTGGCCAGCGAGCGCTACGAGTCGAATGTGATTGAGGACATGGCCTGGAAACTGAACGTGGAGATCGCATCCCATTGTCAGCAGCGCGAGAAGACAGCCCTGGCCGTGCTGCAGCTAAAAACAGGCGCCAGCGAGGACATCAACTTTGAGATGACGCAGTCGGAGCTGCTGCAGCTATACAATCAATTCGAGCAGATTCAATCCGAGCTGGACGCAACGCTGGCCAATATGAAGAACACCGAATGCGGCAGCGGGGATCATTAATCCATTAGCGTTTTGACGATTGCCTTTTGACACTTGATTCGTTATTATAATGCCTGTTATGCCAGTTGTATGGTATTTGTTGGTATGTAATACATACATATTATGTATTCGGTTGTATTTAGTTTTTAGATGAATTCCAGCTTAAGGATGCAACGCCAATACAATTGATTAAATCAAAATGTACTCAGTATCGCCAAGAAGCATATTGATTAATTCAATAGCAGCGCCAATAAAAGTCGTTTAGTTGTAAATTAAATGTAATTACATTTGTTTTTACTTATTATTTTTAATATGCATTTCATGTTCGATTCATAATTCTACTGATAAACATTACAAATTGTTACAATGATATATGTAAATGTACTTTTATATGTATATATTGTATATGCATATGTAAATCGTGTATATATCTCTTAGCTGGTATTACGCGGCTCATGCCGGGTCAAGAGTTGCACTTCTAATTTGATTCATTGGTTTTCCAGAAACGATTTTATTTCAATGGGATGTTTCGAAAATTATGTTAATGCCAATCGAATAAGAAAATCACGAGTTTCATACAACAATATTAACACCATCGATTTTCTTATAAAAAAAAGTGTTGTGTGGAAAATAATAATAATGAGCCGGGCATTACCTGCTACTAAATATATATAGTATGGATGAATGTATATGTATATATCAAGTCATGTATATATGTAAATGCGATTTTCGGATCTCGTTTGTTGCAGACTTGTTGGTTATAAATGCATATGTATTGTATAGTTTATACTCGTATATATATATATATATATATATATGTGTGTGTGTGTGTATATGTATATGTATATATGTTAATTGCACATATCTGGAGTATCGGAGTATCTAGGGAAGAGGGTTGGGCGGTGTGGATATTTCGTTGTCTCTTTCCTTTTGTGTTAACTAGGCTAAAAGCAAAACATTTCTATTGCACATTACCAACTAATATCAACTAAGCTTGAATAAATTGTGTAGGCAAATTAATTTTCCTACGTTTCTTTTTGCTATTGCTAATTTGTTATTGTTACCGTTAGTTTAGTTACTGCTGTTGCTGCTATTTGAATGTGTGTGTCTGTGTGTGTCTGTGTGTGTGTATGTGTGTGTGAGCGTGTTTTGCTTTGGCACCGGCTTCACGCTAACGTTAATTAGCGTTTTCTTTAAACTACATGCTATATTATTTCTGCATTCTGTTGCAAGAAGTCCTTTTACATAGTACATACGAAACATCGAGAAAAAGTTTTTTTGTTGTGTAAATGATTATCGCCTTCCAAAATGCGTTGGTCATTCGTTATTGTGCTGTAGTTGTTGTAACTATTATTCGGTGTACGGGTTCTATTATGTGTCTGTTTAGCCAACAGCAAATTGAGCTGTTAGCTGGATTCATATCGTATGTGAAAGGATGCTTAATAAGTTTTTGTAATGACAGAAAACAAAATATATAAACCAAAATGCTGATTGATTTTTTAAAATAAAATTCTATATAATTAAACAATATTAAAGTAGCACATACAACATCAAAATTACACACATATACAAATGTTTTGTTTATATATATATATAGTATATAGATTTTAAAAAAATTAATAGAAATAGACTACAAATTAGATGGTACATTTCGCTAAGCTGCTGGGCTTGCCACAAAATGTTGCAACATTTTTGCTTTTGTTTTTGTTTAAAACTATGTAACTGAATTATTGCAATTGTAAAATACATTTTACGTATATGTACATATGTATGTATTTTATAAATATATATATAAATATGTATATATATATATATATATATATGTTCTCAAGCAGCGCTCTTTCATGTTTAGTTATTTTATGCCCTAATATGAGGCATACACATATATGCATGCGTATGTATGGAAAAGGTAATATGTTCATATAAAAGAAACATTTAGGGCTCTGTTCTTGTTTTGCTTTTTTTTACTAACATATAGTGTACAAAAATTTGAAGTTACATTTATGTATGTATATTTATAACATTACAAAAAATTGTGGCTAGCAATATAAATATTGTTTATTTATTTTATTTTATTTTTTTTTTTGTTTGACATTCAGTTATAATAATATCGGTAGTATGATTAGCAGCGATTACGGATATACGATACAATACAGTATTGGATTTATATGGTATATGTTTGTATATAGAGGGCCTGTTCTGTATATCGATTTCGATTCAAACTGAATCTCACACTAACACAATGATTGTCCAAAATGTATTGAATGTGAAATTCATATTTCCCAAAAAGAGAATTTATTTTATTAAGTTCTGTGATTTATATATGGAGTATTCGAAATCTCCAATGAAGCTTGTAATTAAAATGTAGCTTGTTATAATTATTTAATAATAATAAAAAAAAAAATAAAAAAAAACTGAACTCGAGCGGTTACTAAATAAATATATTGCATATCGGTATCGATCGATATCCGGAACAGGCCCTAAAATTGGATTATTATTTTTGTTGCTTTTCTTAATATTTGTCAAATATGTATATCTATATATAATGTTGTTTGTATATAGCGCATCCAATCTATACGAGTTGTACGTATTTGTATATAGTATAATATATGATATATATGTGTATATATGCTATATCGAGAATAATATCAAGCGTTGCTTCGTTTCGAGTTACTCTTAAGTAAATTTAATTGTGTAGTTTGCCCCATGGGGTTGTTCGGGTTTGTTGTTGTTGTTGCTGCTGTTGTGCCTCCTTCTCTACATGCCCGATTCCGCAATGCCCTCGTCATCTGGAAGTTGTGGCTAATATTAGCAATCATTATAAATATTTTAGATATCAGCAGCAATAAATAAAACAACAACAAAAAAAAAAACATGAAAAATACAGAACAAAACACATAGAAAACATTAGATACTAAATTAATAAAGCAAAATACATGCGATAATAATATGAATAAAGGGGACGAGAGCAGAAAACTTTGGTGAAATAAAATATTAACTTAATATGCAACATGCGCGAGTGACAGAGAGTTAGATAGGACGAGATAGAGTGAGGCGGAGAGAGAGAGAGAGAGAGAGAGAGAGAGAGAGTGTGTGTGAAATAGAGAGAGAGCGAGAGAGAGGGAGAGATAGGGAGAGATAGGGAGAAAGAGGAGCAAGCATTAAAGCTTACAAACCCATAAACGGATTGGCATAAATGATTCCAGCGCTGCCATTGCCACCCGGCTCCATTGTGGCTTCATTGAGTGCAGCAGCTCCAACACCGACACCACCTCCCACACCACCAACACCAACACTGACAGTGCGAGCACCACCCAACAGTTGTGCCTTAACGCCCAACTTGTTGTAATTGTCGCCATCGCCGATTAACGTCGCAATAGCCTCATCGCCGTCACCGTTGCGCGTATTGCAGCTGCTGCCCAGGAGCTGATCGTAGCAGCTGACATCGGTGCTGATCACATCCACATCGATGTCGTCATCGTCCTTTTCGAGACTGTTCCGATTGCTGCCACCGAGCGAGCTGTGCAGCGCATGGGAATCCTCATAGCTGCCCCCGCCGCTATCATCGTTAGCATTATTCGATTTGGCATCGATGTGCGTCTCAAATTCGTCGTGCATGTAAAGCACATCCACGTCCACATCGACATCCACATCGACATCGACATCCACATCTACCTCCTCTTGTTCATCATCTTCATCTTCGTCGTCATCGTCGTCGTCGCGCTCATCGAGCTCTTCTTCTAGCTGTAACTCAATCTCCTCGCCCACCTCCACGCCCAGCTCCACTTCGAGCAGCGAGCGACGTCTGTACACATCGTCCTCTAGAGCAGCAGCAGCTGCTGGCTGCGGATTAATAAGCACATCTTCCTCAGCAAAGCTGAGACGTACATTGGCCCGGCTGGCTCGTGTGCTGCCTGCCACTGCTCCTGCACTTGTTCCTGTCCCTGCTCCAACAGCCGCATAACTATTGATAAAGTCATGGCTGAGACTGTTTTTGATATCACAAGAGCTGGCGCTAAATGTGATCAGCTGGGACTTGCGTCTGTGCTGCAGCGTGGTAAACCCATTGCCAGGCAGTGAGTTAGTCATTGCTGCTGCTGCTGCTGCCGCTGCTGCTGCTGTTGTAGGTGGTTGTTGATGCTCCTTGGAATCGATATCGATGCTGCTGCCCTCCTTGCAGATCATCGAGCTGGGCTTGTTGTCAACCAGAACGATAACCACCGAATTGTTGTTATCACTCTGATTGACAACCGAATGTCATCTGTCCGGCGCATCCACACCGAAGGAGCTCATCGAATTTGTGGCAAGCGAACCGAGACCCAAACCCAAGCCGAGTCCGAGACCACCGCCAAAACTGCTGCCGGCCATGAAGCTGCTGCCCGTCAGCGGCTGCTGATCGTCGTGCAGTATCGCAGCGTTCTCATCGTCGATGGCCTCCGCCTCCGCCTGCTGCAGTTCGTGATGCGTCACATGATCCTCAATTGTGGCCACAATGGCGCCATGCTCATCCACAAGACCATCTCCGCCTGATGGTCACACATACATGTGCATCCATATCCGTTTCCATGTCCGTATCCGTATCCGTATCCGTGTGTTCGTATGTGTGTGCGTATGGTTGTGTTAGAAGAAATTTGCAATTTGGTAAGTTAATGTTTTGAACCCAACACCAAGTGAGTGTGAGAATGAGTGTGTGTGTGTGCGACAGTGAGAGAATGAGAGAGTGAGAGAGACAGAAAAAAAAACAAGAAAAAAAACATATCTCTTCGGCATGCCAAAGATGAAATACCCTTGCAGACATTCGATTTGAAATGATTTTATATCGTTAGATTTTATTGGATAAGTTGCGACACAAATGTTCTCGTCGACAGTCCTTTCATTTATTAAGGATATCTCAGCCTGAATAAGATTATATATACTTTGGATATGATCGCGAAATGTCTATGAAGCCCTGCAAGGGTACTAAAAATGAACAAATCCTGCAAAGTATTTGGGTTAGTGGTAAAACGAGGCGTTCGCAACGAGCGGCCCAGCACCAGGCAACAAGAAGGGTTCGTATGGGTTTTCGAATAATAGGTAGAGTTGGCGGTGGGAGGAAGTGGAAAGGGGAGAGCGGACGTACCTTCAAAGCCCTCATTATCATCCATGACGCGAGCGGGACCCACAATATTCTCTTTGCCCTCGAGCACAGCCAGCAGGCACTGATGGATGCAGATGTACTGCTGTTCCGTTTGCACCATCCAAACGCGTTCTGCAATTCATCAGATTAAGATTAAGATTTAGATTAAGATTAAGATTAAGATCGAGATTTCAGTTTTGGGGGAGAGAGAGAGAGAGAGAAGATGCTGACATACCTTTGCGCATGGCATAGACAATGCCAAAGATATCGACATAGTCGGACGTATTGATCTGCTGCAGTATGCGATCCAGCGTTATGAAGGTGCCCGATCTGCCAACGCCAGCGCTGCAGTGCACCAGAATGGGACGCTGCTCGGCACCGATGCGATCCCGGAACGCGCGAACGAAACGCACCAGCGTCTGCGGCGGATTCGGTACGCCAAAGTCCGGCCACGTGATGAAATGGAAGTGACGCAAGATCCGTTGCTCACTGCCCTATAAGATAAAGATAAAGATGAAGATGAAGAGAGAGAGAGAGAGAGAGAGAGAGAGGGGGTTAAATATCAGTGTCAAGGATCCGGACAATCAGTTGAATTCAGAGAGAAAATTAAATGTAGTTCAATTAAATAAACAAGATATTATTGGTATTATTACAATTGGGATACCTGCACTGCGACCTACAAGATCTATGTTGCCCCCTACTGAGCCAATAGCTCCTCCACCAGCCCCTGCTCCTGCACGAATGTGAGAATCTTTGTTGGCTTGACGACTTCTATGTGCTGATGGAACACACTATGCTGTGATTTGCATTGAGGAATCTCCCTTGCTTTCAGAAAACCTGCACAGTTCGCTAATACAAATAGTTTAGTTTAGTTAGGTGACTTCTTAGTGGGAGTATTTAGGTGACTTCTTAGTCGGCATTGTGCATTATCCGTAGACCGGTGAGTATCCTAAGTCTATTCTTGCCCATGGTTTTATCATGTTTAAGTCGTTTATGATTATAGCCACCCAAAAGACATCTGGCTCCGTTGGCACCTCTGTCTTCCTTCGCTTTTAAGTTGGAGTCGTATTATATAAAGTGAAACGAGGCATATGCTTACCCGACACAACATAAACTCGGTCATCACCCAGTCGGCGTAGTGACTGTCGTTGAGTATTTGCACCTTGATGTCGCCGTAGAAAACGGGCACCGTGTCGTTGGGCCAGTACTGGTCGCACTTTTCCCGACCCTTCTCGAAGCAGCGTGTCAGCATGACAATCGCACGGGAGTTGCTCTCCCAGCACATGCGCCAGAAGTCGTCGCGGGTCGAGTGCAACGGTCCCTGGGTGACAATGAATTCGCGCGGCGAGTTGTGGCCGGGCACATAGTTGGCATTGATGTAGTCGGAGCCCTCGTCATCGTCGACCGGTTGGAGTTTGAAGCGCGAGTGATCGTATGGTAGAATGTTTGTGAATCTATTTTTGGGTCGATTGCAAGGCAGATCGGCGAACGTGCAGGGCTGGTCGCGACCCACATGCTTCAGCTCCTCGAACTCCTCGCTGAACCGAAAGTCTGAATCGGCGGACATGAGGCGATAATGTTCAGCAAAGTTCTTGATCAAAATGGGACGATTCTGTTCGATGACACTGTCCGGCAGCGACATATTATCATTGGCACGTGAGTCCTTTGTGGTCTTGCGGCAGTTGTTGCGACGTCGCTTGTAAAACACAAGGGTGACCAGCAGCACCAGGATAATTGTCATTGGCACGGTAATGGCCACAATAAGTGACGTATTGTCTTGATCTGTAAAAGAGGGAGAGTCAATAGAGGATAAGTCAATGCAGATAATCAGTCTGTTAGACTGGAAGGCAACTGCTAATCGTCAATTGACAGCTTACCCGGCGAGCTCAGCAGTTCTAGGACGGATCATAGAACATGCAGCAGGCAAGACATAGATTGATAGATATGGTAACAAAAAAATGAACGAATGGGGTTAAATTGAAATGCAGGTTAGTTTACTCTTGCTGGCTTGGTCAGTGTTGGGTCTAAATAGGCATATATCGAAGACCACTCTCACTCACCAGTTTGGATGGGGAAACTGTAGGCGGTGTCCGTGAACTTGTCCGGCCCGGTGAAGGCGCGCACCTTGACGCGATAGGTGGTGCCCGATTTGAGGGGTCCATTGCAATAGCCGATCTTGTGGTTGTCACAGTTTTCGGTGCCAATGGTAAAGTCCTCGACGGAAATATTCTCAAAGGGATAATACGGATCGATGGCCTGGTAGGGCAGCCAGACGCTATAAGACTGCACATCCAGCCAGCTGGGCATCTCCAGGCCGGAGGCATTCTTCGCATCGTCCTCGGCGACAATTATTGTGTACATGCGCACCTGCCCGTTCTGATCTGAGAAGTAGTTCTTGCGGAACCGTATCTGAATGGTGGACGAGCTGCGATAAACCTCGGTCGGCACCACCTGTGTAGCTGGTCGGGGCGGTGCCAGAATTGGCATCGTTTGCTTGTACTCGCGCTCCGGACCGTAGCCGATGGCGGTTTTCGCTTGGATCTTGAACACATACGTCTCGCCCGGCTTCAGATTCTTGATAACACCAACAGACTCCTCGGAGTCAAAGTTCTGCATGCCCGCATCCGTCAGATTGTTAATGTTCGTGTAGGCGATCGAGAACTGTCGGATGACGCCGTTTGCCTCGCTCGATGGCAGCGACCACTCAAAGTTTATCTCACTCGGCTGGACATCCATCGGATAGAAGCGTTCCACACGACCGGGCACAGCCTCGTTGGTGGTGAAGCTAGCCGAGAGCGGTGCACTGCTGCGTAGCACAGAGGATTCTGTGCCGGAGCGTACGACCACGGTGAAGGTATAGTTGCGATGCGGACGGAGTTCGCTGATGGTGATCTCGTTACGTGTGGTCATGTTCTGGGCCAGCAGATTATCGGCCGTGAGATAGGCGATATCGAAGTCATTGAATTCGCCCTTGGGCACATCCCAATGCAGTGAAATTTCCGTATCTGTGATATTCGTTGCATGCAACTGGGTAATGGGCTCCGGATAGAGGCGATCCTGTCGCTGTATTGGCAAACTGGCCACACCCCCGCTCACCGTCCACACGGTGATGTTGTAAAGGCGACCGGGTATCAAACCGGTGAAGGTCACCTTCCTATCGGTGTCATTGGCCAATTTCTCTTTGTCCTTAATCTCCACATCGCCCAACGAGAACCGATATATATCGAACTTGGACGAGGACTGCGGTGTGGGTGTATAGCTCAGCGTTATCGTGTCCCGTTCATCCTCCTTCTCGCCGTTGGCCACAACAACATCGGATTGAATGAGCGGCATGGTGCGCGGATATAGGCTCGTTATGCCGGAGAGGATGCCATAAGAGGTCGTCTGTATATCGAACTTGTACTGCAGACCCGGCATCAGATCGCCAATTAGAACTCGCACCGTTGACAATTCATCCGCTGCATGGAAGATAGACAAGTTGTGGTGGCTTAGCTTAGAGATTGTGAAGAGACTGTTAACAATTTGAATGCTCACCCGATTTGTTTTCTGAGACGTTCTTGGTTTGGACACGAGTGGGATTGTCACTGGGCCACCATTTAAGGATGTACGATTCCACACGTCCCTCCGGCTTTGGCCACTCCAGCGTAATGTTGCGCGAGTCAACCAATTGAATGATATTCGAAACTGGATTCGGTGGCACGGTTGTGTTGACCTCCTGCGGATTTGGACTCTCGACGCCAAAGCTGACGGTGTTCACCTGTATCGTATACTTCTCGCCCTTGGTCATGTCGGTGATGTCGGCCTCCGTTGATCGGACGCTGGGCAGTCGGACCCATTGCTGTTCGCTGTCGGTGCGATAGCGTATGGAGTACTCTGTGAACTCACCGCTTTCTGGCGGTGACCAATGCACTAGCACCGAGTTGCTACGCACCGTTTCAATGGTCATGTTGCGCGGCGGATTGGGATCTGTACGCGATAAGCAAAATCAATTAGTCCCAACTACAGTTGCAGATTTAGACGAGATACTTACAGACTGCCTGGAAGTAGGCGTGCGGCTCGCTGCGCAACTCGTGACTAACGGCAAACACCTTGATCTCGTAGCCAGCGCCCGGCTGAAGATTCTTGATGACCAATCGGGATTCCTTGGTGATGAGGGTGCGCACCTCGCTGGTGCCGTTGCGCGAAAAGAGAATCTCGTATTGTTCCTGCTTGGAGTTGACGTCACTCTTCCAGCTGATATTCAAGCCCATGCGGATGCTTTTCAGATCCTCAATGATGGGCGACGAGGGTCGGGTGACCACAAAGATGCTCGTCTCATTCGATTCCATTTTCTTGGACACGGCCTGAACGGAAAGCGAATAATTCCGACCTGGCAACAGACTCTCCAGCGTAAACTTACTGAGATCTGTGGTCAGGGTGCTCGTATCGCCATTGAACGTCTCCAATTCATGATAGCTAAGATGGAACAGAGGACAAAGAGTGTCAGTCGATGCAAGAGAAAGACCCAACAACAACAACAACAAATAATGGCTTACGCAATGCGATACTCGTCCTGTGTGCTGGCCGCATCCGCCTCCCAGTTGATAATCATTGTGTTGGTCTTGTCATCGTTGAGGCTGTGCAGCTTGCGCACGGGCAGGGGACGCAAGGTGACATCGCCAGTGGCTGGCCACGATGTCACCTTACCGGAGACCGTTTTCACAATCACATTGAACGTCTTGCCGGGCTCGACGATGTCACGGAAATCGAAAAAGGCGATCGGCTCATTGCTGCGGGCGACTGTCGACTGGCGACGAGTGGTCGCCACCGACACCTGATACTTGTCGAACTCAGAGACGCCCTTGGGCGCCTCCCACAGCACCCGGAACGAGTTGGACGTAATGAAATCCTTGTCGAATGTAACATTTAATGGTCGCAACGGTACCGTACGATATTGTGCAGTTGTCGGCAGCGATATCTCATCCTCGGACATCGTCTGCACGGATATGTTGTAGGCTCGACCCGGTACGAGGCCCTTAAATGCCGCCTGCGCTGGACCCGGAGGCTCGCCCTCCTTCTCCACATAGAGCACACTGTCGTTGGCATCGGGCGGCTCTATTGAGACCTTGTAGTGTGTGTAAATCCCAGCTGGATACGGTGGCTGCCATAGCACCAGTAGTGTCGTCTCATTACGAAACCACACTATGAACTTTCCGGGCGTATTGGGCTCTGTAGACGTGTGCCACAAACAACAATACAATCAACAGAATGCAGAATGCAGAATGCGGGATGCACGATGCACGATGCAGGATGCAGAATGCAGGATGCAGAAGCGTCAGTTGAGTCACGTCCAGGCAGGTATTCATCAGGGCACCAAACAGACACACACAATAAACAAAGAAGAAACCGAAAAACGAACAACATCGAACGTTGTATGTGTTAGCAATTTATTGTCATATCTTTATATATATATATACATATATATATATATATGTATATATATCTCTGTATATTTATATATATATATATGTGCATAAGTTGAATGCAAATGATAAGAATATTAGTTGGGTATTTGCATGTCTGCAGAAGATGATTTGGTTTTCAATCATAGGCACAGTGGTTAGCACTTAAGCATACGTAATTTTGTTAGAATTTGTGTTTTTAGGGGTTAACTGTCTGTATCTATTATCTACATATTATCTACAATATAATAATACCGAGTTTCCAAGATAGCCATAAATCGAATATTTTCATTATATTTACTTTAACGTTAAATTATGTTTTAAATACTTGAATTTTGCATGTTTATTTATTAGTATTTTATCTGTTAGATTAATATTGATTTTGTTTTGATTTAAATATCATCAGAGATTTGTCTAACTGTTAAACTGTTGAATTCGTGCAATAAGCAAAGCTAAAATTGGCACCACTGTAAACATTAGCATGCCTACTTGTGGGAGTTGAGTATGTTCCATGATTGTAGGCAGAGTGGCACGGAACTTGTGTGTAGTCGCACTTTGCTGTGGTCAGTGGCATGCAGCTGATAGCGAACACAATGTCGGTTGAGGGGGAAAGTGCACGAGGCTTCTTTTGATTGTGTTGGGTTGGGTTGGTTTCTGCAATTTGGGACTAGTAAAATGAATCTGGCACGTTGCCAGCGGTCAGTTCGGCCTGAGGGCTAGGTCAGGGTTGTTTGTTTGGACCAAATTGCAGGACTGGTTAGTAAATGGCAACTGCAACGGACTACAAACTAAACAAATGAAAAACTAAAAGTACTTTTTGTTTTTTTTTTTTGTTTTTTGCATGCATGCAGCTCTATAAGAAAGCAAGCCCAAATGTTTTGGTTTTTACATTACCTCTCAAGATTTTTATATCCAACAGTTCTTTATGCCGCGTCCTTCGACCTTTTATTTTTCAAGGTTTTTGGTTAGGTTTTTGTTGAGTTTTACGTTTTTTTTTTTGGTTTTTAGTTACAATTACAAGTGAAAGCACACAAAAGTTATTTATTTGGTAGAAAGCAGAAAAATAAGATATTGTTTTGATTTAGTTACAATCTAGGCACCAGCACCACATCACCACATTAATGAATTTTATTTTATTTGAATTGTAGTTCGCAAATGAGGGACACACTTACTTGTCGTGAAATTGCGACTCGTATATGCAACAGATTCCTTGCCGTCGTAAATGGTATAGGCCTGCACCTGGTATGTGGCGCCCGGTGTCAGCTCCTTGACACTGTGCTGGAATGTATTGTCGTTGACCTGGAAGGTGCGATTGTAGCTGCTCGATGCCTCCGACAGGCCCAGCACCTTGATCTTGAATGCCGTATAGCTGCCCTGTGTGGGCGGTGACCATAAAATGATCGCATTCTTCCCGCTGCGCACCTGCACCGACAAGTTTGAGGGCGGATCGGGTGCTGAAATCAATATTCAAATATTTAAATACAAGTATATAAATATATGTAAAAAAAAAAATAATAAAATATATAGGTATGCATCGGCCGGGAATCGAACCCGGGCCGCCCGCGTGGCAGGCGAGCATTCTACCACTGAACCACCGATGCTTTTGACAGATGAAAGCTCAACTTGGTACTGATGCTGCTGCTGCCGTTGCTGCTGCTCTCACTGAAGTCTATCTATTAATAGCTACGCCATAGTTAAGTGCTCTTGCTCTCTCTCTCCCTCTCTAACTGTCTCTCTTTATCTCGCTCTCACCCTCACTAATAGTTATTTGATGCTTTTGTTTTCGAAACTGCTGCTGCGCAACTGGTTTTTGTTTTCTTTCACTTTCTACTTTTGACAGCTTTTTTCTATGTTTTTTTCTCTGTTTTTCCATTGAGAGAGCATTGCGAATACGTATCAAGTTAACGGCAAACTCATGGAATGAAAATAAGCAAATAGAAAAAGTAACAACAATACAACAATTTAGTTACTCATCAATTTTAGCCTTAGTCCCATTTCGGTCATCACTTTAACTTGAATGGGGTTCGTCGCAACCTGCGTGCCCAAGTGACTATCTATCTACATATGTATGTGTAATAAGAATCGTGTACACATATGTGTATTATATACATATGCATGCGTGTGTCTGTGTGTGTGTTTGTACTTTTTGCACCCACACACGCAAACCGTGTTAAATCGAATGGTACCCTTGGGTAATCTATGGACTTCGTCGTGGGCTTGTCAGCTGCGGCCCAGGTGCTGCGGCAGGACTTACGCATGAGCCCCTCTATATAAAAAAGTGGCTTGCATCGACCGGACAGCAAATCCTTTGTTTTTTTCAAGTTAAATTTATACTGTTTCCTTCTCTCCTCTTCAATGCTTGTTTTGTATTATTTATTTGATAAATTTACTTTTTTTTTTTGGCTTTTAAGCCACAGTTTTCTAGCCAAAGGCTTTTCTGGTCAAAAGCAAAAAGTGTGTATATTTCAAGTATATCCATATAAGTTTCCAAGTAAATTCTCCGACTTTACATTGTGTATGTTATCCATTATAGACAGGGCTAATGCTGAACTTAAGTTCTCACTCGATTCGATTCGTGCTTATAAAAAAATATATATATTCGGTTATAGATTACGTACCCGTCGTAATGGTCACCGTCCACGTGAGCCAATCGTGATGCGTAAAGTTTGTGTAATAGAGCCAGAAATTGTATTTGGTGCCGGGCAGAGCGCGAGAGAATTGAATCTCATCGCCAATGTCCCGTGAGGCGATTGTTGTGTTTGGCTCCGGATAGCCAAAGGGCGGACTATAATCTAGCCGATATGAGGCGCCATCATCTAGGCCCGGATTGTTCGGAATGCTTATGGCCAGATCGGCACCATGCGCATGCTATGGGTGAACAGAGAAGAGATAGAAGAAAATAGTTTATATATATTATATATATTGAATATATTAGTTATATAGTTGCATTTGTTTAAAGAACGGTCTGTTGGAGGGTGTTTTGGGTGATTGATGGATTGTCCTGGGAGCAGCCAGCCCCTCACAGAAAGTGCAATGACATTCGTGAAGTGGTAAGGTAAGCAAACAAAAGTACCAACTGGCGCTAAAAGGACAGCCCGAATGATGAAGAGCATGATAATCATCATTATGATGTCCTATGTTCTTGTTGGTTGTCCTTCGGCTGGTGCCAGACGCCAAATATTAACACTGCAAACAACGAGCTCTCGCTGCCAACTGCCGCGTTAAAAAAAAGAAGAAAAAAACCGAACAGAGCATAATGAAAAAAAAATAATGGATTCGCGCTTGCATCTGGCAGACATGGCGCATCCTGTTCGCGGCCCACACAGGGATGCAAAGTAGCAAGAGCTCGACTAGAATATACCCTACATAGTAGGAGTTGTGAAAGTTGATCTGCATGCAATTTGTACAGGTGATCAATACAATGTCTGGATATCTGGATATATATCAATTGGAATGATATTCCATTCAAAAAGTGGATTTGTGTATAAAAAAGTGAAGTTGACTTGACAGATGCTACGGCTGTTGATCTTCATCTAAATTATATATAATTAATGGAGTCTGAGATGCTTCTTTCTGCCTCTTGCATTCTTCAGTAAAATGCCAATATATATCGTTTTTACCCATTTTTCCGAGCAATGCCAGCAACATCGCTGACATATTTCAAGTGGTTCCCATTCACCCATTTGCACAAAGGCGCCTGCATTCATATTAAAAAGTTGAGTTGAAATGTATTTATTTATTTTTTAATTTTGAAATTTCTGAACATTGATTGCACTGTTATATGCAATTTCCCTGATTACCAGCATCAGAGATTTTCTCTCATCTCTCAAATTTATACATATATATAAAGCTAGCTGTCCCCCGATCCTTGCACATTGTTGACTGCTACTGAAGAGCATTTAATTTGCAATTCATGAACCGAATTTATTAAATGGACATTATATAAACTAAGCACGGGCAATTAAACTGTACATTTCAGCAAATGTCCTTTTTAATAGTCGACAATTCGCGCATGTGTATATATGTGTATGTATATGTATATACTTAGATATGTATTTAATGGCTGGCCTACTTAAATATCAGCAACGTAACGGTCTAACCGTAATTTATGCAAATAAAAGTCTCTGTTGGCGCTTCGGGGATGCTTGCCAAAGCGAAAAACGTGGCGAAATTCATTTGTTAAATTGAATTATTGTTGCTGGCTGGCGCATACTAATTTAATCAAACCAACAAACGGGTGGGCGTGGCGCAAGCATGAATTAAAAACAAACACAAACACACACACAAACACACATGTCGACTCGCGTACAGTCGCATACATATGCTCAAAATGGCGCTGAGGCAGAAAATAAAAAAAAAGTGCAAACAAAATTGTTGGGAAAATGGCGCACAAAATGGCGACAAGTAGCGGAAGTGTTAACTCACAAGAAAAACAAAAACAACAACAAAAAATGGCAGGCAGTGTGAGAGAAATGTGTCAAGATGATTGACGAGTGGATTGCTGTAAATCATGGATATACAGACCTTTAACTATTGCTGAGATTTTCTGATTTTAAATTTTAAAATCATCACTGTAGCGAAGGATATTAAACAATCGATTGGCTTTTGCTTGCGTTCTATAAGTTTTTTCTTCAAGCCAGACCTTGCCACCCATGCATATCTTATCGCTGGCATCGATTTCCACTTGCTCAGTCAGTCAATCAGTGAGTTAATTGCTCATGTCGCTGGCATTCCCATTATTATAACAATTTTCTTTTCACGTTTTTTTTTTAACGGTCTGTCGTCACATAATCAATTACTTTGTTACACTTTTTTTTTTACATTTTTCATTTATTGCAGCGCGAGTTTTTCTACATTTTTCGCAACATTTTTTCGAGTAACAAGTTTGTTGCTGTTGTTGTTGTTGTTGAGATAGGCGGGCAATTTCAATTGCAATTTATTGTGAGCTTTCGCTACACACACACACACACACACACACACAGTGTGAGTAGGTAAAGAAAAAGTATAAGCGAAGCGCAACGAAATGAAATCAAATGAAATAATGCCCAGCTACAACAACAACAACAACGGCAAGTTGTAAGTGCCGCCGTAAAGCGGGTGTTTAGCATATGAGCAACTAGTCCCCCCCCCCCCCACCCCTATGCCTCCCATAAGCCCTTGCTCTTATTCACTTACACGCACACACACACACACATACACATACACTCTCCGATTCGGGGTAGAGCTTATTGCATAATTGGTGCGTTTCTTTCAATTTGCCGTTTTGTTTCATGTTTCGCTTTCGGGCATTACATGATGCTCACTCAGTCATTAGTCATTTGCTGCTGCTGCTGGTGCTGGTGCTGTGCTTAATTATCATTAGATGGTAGTAGTAATGATGATGAATGATAATTAGCGCGCGCACACATTATGCAATTCCAATATTCGCGAGCAGAGAAACTCAACAACAACAACTAAAACAACAACAAATCGATTCTCAGTTAAAGCTCAACTTTGCACTCAGCTTGATGAGCATTTTGCAATTGGCAGACAGAAATGCAGATAGAAATGTGCATTTGTATTTAGATAGATACAACTGGTGTACATTATTAAACTGAAATTTGAGTACACTCTACACAAAATAGAGTCAGGTTTTTTGCTAAAAACTATATCATTTATCAAATCACAAATTAATAACAATTAGCAGCAGCAAAACAACAAAAAGCAACAGTGAGCGACCTTCGCTTTCATTTTTTCGCTTCAGTTTTGGCTTTGGCTTTGACTTGTCCAGGGTCGCTTGCGATATTTATCGACCAAGATTGATATTTTTCAAATTTAAGATTGCGGCAGACAAGGGTAGAGAGAGAGAGATAGAGAGAGAGAAAGAGAGAGAGGGAGATATATCATATAAATAAGGTTTTACGATTTAGCATTATTATTTGCAAATGTAAATTACAGTAAAGGTTAGGCATTTCTTGAAGCATTTCATCATCATTAATAAATTCATTTTTTATATTTTTTCTTTCTTATTTTTTTATTTTTGCCACACCACGCGGCCATGTGGCCACAAAAAATTTGGCATTTCTTATACGAGTATGATGCATTTATGTATGTACATATACATATTTATCTATATGTATATAAATATATATATATATGAATTGTTTATGGCCATTGGCAAGATGAACTTCAACATTAGCATTGCAGACAACGATAGCCAAGGCAAACAAAACACAGAAGCTAAGACAAACAAATCATAGAAGCAAACATGTCAGCAGGCAAAAGCAAACAACAACAATAACAATTATTTGAATAACTAAAGGCCGTACTCAAGCAATTCATCCATCCATCCACCCAACCAAGCAAAGACAACAACAGTCGCCTCATCAGATTCATCATCTCGTTTTGAGTATTGCAAAATCAAAGTCACAGAGAATAAGTTATGTATACGACAGAGCACATTTGACGTTATCTGCAAACTTGTCTTCTGTGCTAGATGTTTGTCAACAAATCCAGCAACATTTTTGTTAAAGCTGCTAAATCAGCTAATGGACTTATTTGCAACTGTCTTCTCTATGTGTGCATTCATGAAAAATCTTTAATATAGAATCCAAAACTCCAAGCAGAAACCATTCAAAATGTGAGTTATCTTGTATGGATGTAAGTCCTAAATATCAACTAGCTGTGTTTATTTTTTAATTGCATATTGAGAAAACATAGAGCTTTAATAAGCAAAAATACCAACTAACAATTACGGATAAGCCAAATTCAGGGCTTTCTTTAGTTACTAAAATATTGAGAAGAATGATTTAAGGAACAAAAAGTATTCTATTTATTTATAATACACCAAAAAGTATGCTATATCATTTTAGAAACTTGGAAAGGTCCTTGCTAGAATTGAAGAAGGTTGAATGCGAATCGAAACAAAAGTATAATATGCACATATGTAAATATATATAAACTCGGTAAATGATAAGTCAGCCAGGCAGATCAGATTTTCCAACTTCCGATAACATTCCCACACATTATATGTATGTCAAGAACTACATAATCATTTTCAGCTATAATCTATGTACATTTAAGATTCATATGGTATTCATATTTAACTGTTTGCAATTTGCATCTGTCAACTGGATTATATGCGCCAACAGGTGTAAATTACTCCTATCTATTTGTCAGCCATTTCGAATTGAATAACTCGCCTACCTGTCTGTCTGTCTCTCTCTCTCTCTCTCTATTTCTCTCTATCTCACTCTCGCCAGTATTATGTCCTCTCCACTCTCTACTCTTGCCACTTGCACCCGCACTTGACACTTGTATGGGTCGCTCTGTTGCTCTACCTGACCAAATGGCAAACGCGCAATTAGCATAAAGTACCTGCAGACAGCACTAAATGCATTTCAATGTGTGTGTGTGTGTGTGTGTGTGTTGTTGTTGTTGTCAGTTAGTTAGTGTGAAAAGTTGGTTGCAAGTTTCAGGTTGACTGCCTTGACGATGATGGCGAAGAGTGCAAAGTGAGAATTGACTAACAACTCACTAAGTGAGTAACTGAGTGAGTGAGTGAGTGAGTGAGTCGCCGAGTGAGTCAGTTTGTAAGCAAAGCTTCGCCTACTTTGGGGTTAACTGCAGTGGCGTACAAATTGAAATTAATAAATAACTAGAAGAAGAAAACAAATTTTTGATTAATTCTTGTATGCATTATTTAAATTAAATAGATCAATGCTGGAATGATTTAACGGCATGTGATTTTTTCACAAGCAGCCCCTCCACAGTTGCGGCACTGTGTCTCTGTCTGTAAAAAAATGTTTTATTTTTTTTTTTTGTGTGTACCTGCACAGGTTGCTTTGTGCATTGCGTGTCTGCTGGGCAACACCTACACCCACCCACACACACACACACACACACAGACAGACAGACACAGAAACACACCTCACCCAATTCGGGCAGCCGTCGCATTGGATAATTTATGTCCATTTATTCAGTTATTGTCTCCCTTTCTATAACTGTCTTTGCTACTGTTGCTTTATTTCTATTCCTTGTTGCCTGTTGCCCGTTTGCTATTCCCTATTCTCCCTTTGCTTTTGGGTATGCAGAGCACGTCTCTTTTGCAACTGAACGAAACTGAGGGCTCACTAAGCCGAGCTTAGTTAAGTTGAGCGCGTCTGTTAAACTGCAGCGCTCTCCCGCTCTCTCCCCCTTCGTTCAAACGTTCGTTAAATCACTCTCTGCTGATGACACTTTGTGTATGTGTGTGTGTGTGTGTGTGTGTATGCATGCGTGACTAGAATTGTTGCTTGCTTGTTTGTTTATTTTGTTGTTGTCATAACAGCGTCTAGTTATCTGTTTAAACAGCAGCAAACAGCAGCAGCAACAGCACCAATAACAACACGCAACAAAACACTAACAACAACAATCACATTAAAGACAGTCGCGCACAACAACCGAACAACAACAGGAAGCTTAAATTAAAACGAAATTGCACCTCTCCCGCTCTCTCACTCTCTCTCTCTTGTGCTTTCTTTCACATATGCATGTGCATGTGTGTGTGTGTGTGTGTGTGTGTGTGTGTCTGTGCTTCTGTTTCAACAGGCATCAAAAGTGGAGCTTGAATAATTGAAAGTACTCGTAATTGGCTTCTGTGGTAAATGTGCCCAAGTCTTCAGTTTATCAATTTGAATTTTGACTTGTAATTGAATTATTACAATAACAAATCAATTATCATAACAAATTACTTTTTTCAATGGCAATGGATACAATACACAAACACACACATCAACACACACACGCACAAACGCACGCAGCAGTGCCGACAACTTTGGTCCAGCAATCAAATTTATTTAAATTTCGAAAATCCACGTTTTTGTTTTGAAAGAAGCTTATCGAAAGTACATGATTTCTCTTTTTTTCCTCGTTTTTTTTTTAATAATACATACTAATAGCTTGTGCATTTTTTTTTGTATTTTGTTACATACGTATGTATATATGTATGTATGACCTAATTAAGTACAATACCCAAAAAGGAAATGAAAAAATAAATGCCACATTGTAAATCTTTTATTGAAAAAGCTAAGATTCATCAGCAAAGTGTCAACATTTTAGTGGCACATATTTCATAGCTGAAATTTATAGAAAAAGGCCGAATTGGCAACACTGACACACGCACAGAGAAAATGCCAAAGCAATTGCTGTATTAGAAAATTGCCTCAAGCTATTTGTGTAATCTTTTGCCCCCAATGCATGGAAGAAGGAGCCGTATCGGACCAGTTGCCAGTTGGATTCACGTACAAATGGAGATGGAAGAGGGAAAAACCCTGGGAGCAGAGGGCAAAGAGGGCAAAGAGCGCGAAGAGGGAGACACATTGACATGACTTTACACTTAGACTGTGGCACAAGTCGTCTGGGTCGGGGCTGGGATCCAAGTTTCAATGCAATTTGTAAGTGTGCACACATCAAATATGCGTGACTATGCATGTGTGTGTGAGTGTGAGTGTGAGTGTGTGTGTGTGTGTGTTTGAGTTGTGAGTAGCAGTAGTAAGGGAATTTATTAGTTGCCTTTCACAGCAAATATTGTGACAAATAGACATACTAAAGCAGCTTTGCCAAGTGCTTTGTGTGTGTGTCTGTGTATATATGTGTGTGTGTGTGTGTTTGTTAAAAAGTTACTTCCTATAGTTCTTATGCTCAAAGGCAAAGGCAGACAGACAGACAGAACGAGGCGATATGTTGTTAATTGACATGCCACAACCACCTCGCCCACATCATCCACAGCTCGCGTGGAAAGTTTGAACCGTTGACGATAACAGTGACGGCTGCATCAATACTATATAAATATATATATATATATATATGCATGTGTGTGTGTCTGTGTGCATAAGTATGTGGATATGCATGCGTTTATTGTGTAAACAATGCGTTGCATACTTAGGAGCTGGTGCATGCAACATGCCCCACCACTTAACCCCCTTTTTGGCACCCAGCTCATTGATAATCATCAGCAGATGGCATTAATAACGATTTTATTTATCGCTCAAACACGCCCTCTACTTTTACCCTTTTAAAAGACATCCAACAATTTCTGACATTTTGTTTGTTTTTTTTTTTTTGCTGCTTGCAGTTGCTAATTGATTCTGCCGCTGGGTGTAACTAACTATTTTAACTGGTGAACTATTTGTAGTATATTATTCGTATTGAATTGCGCTGTGAGTTTGGCAATAAGTGGAAAAATTGATTAAGTTGGCTAACATAACATCTAAAAATTTATATAAATTAGGGCAAGGGGAGGGGGAAAGAGGGAGGGGCGGCTACCAAAGGGAGGGGCTGTTACCAGTAAACGGAAGTTTACGAAATTCACTTAACCAAATGCTGCTTAATACAGGATATTATCAAGTCGAACATGCTCGGAATACTCTCAACATTGGCGCAAGTCACATCCGAACACACACACACACGCACACACACACTCAGACATACACATATATAATATACAAACACACACGTATGTACACATATATATATACTTACTTATAGTCATTTTGCACTGTGCAAATTTTCCTGAATTATTTAACATTTCGCGCGCGCTCTTTTTGGGAAAAGCACACCAAGCGCCACGCGACATCGTTCAACATTTTCACATTTTCGCAATTTCACATTTATTTCCTCACCCTTGCCGTCGGTTCTCTTCTTTGACCCACCTCCCACCGCTTTTCCACTGATTCTGGACTCTGTTCGTTGTGCGCTGAGTAATTAAACACCTCGCAAAGTGTTTTTCATATAAAGCGCACTTTGCTAACGAATGCAGCAGTTTAGTTAACGCGAAAAATCATTGCGATAAACTGTAAAGTGTACTTAATACATTTAAAATGTGCAACTATTTAACGAATTTCATAAATGAAAAAATGAGACAACGGCTATCTGAAGATAACATACCCTTTATCAATAAAATCATCGAAATATTGTTCATCGAAATATTGTTAGGTTTTTGTATGATTTATATGATGCTGATCAAGAATATATATATATATATACACGTTCAAAATTATAAAATTATATAGTAGTCTTCACTTTTGTTTATATTGTTTATATTTTTTCTATGAAAGTTTCCCAAGTTTAAATAGCGTAAAGAATACATTCGCCAAATCACATTCCCTTTAATCTTAAAGCTCCTTTAAGTTTTCGAAACTTTCTGCTCATGCAATGGAAAGGCCAGGAACTGGGCACCGTACCATGAAAAGCCAAAAATTTCCCCACTAATAATAAAACGTATTTGGCTCGGAATGCATAAATTATACCAGGGGCACAAAGGAGTGGAGGGGAAGAGTTATGAAAAGTTATTTTATGTGGCGCTTTATGGCTTTCTATTGAGTCAGAGTCTGAGTCAAATTTACATACTAGCCACAAACGCAGGAAGCGACAATAAAAATCGATACACGTCATCCAGCAAAAAGGAGCACAGAACAAGTACAACTCCTTCTTTTTCATGAACCACACATTTGCAATAAAAAAGAAGATGAAATTTTAAAATGATTAACTCGTCTCCAAAAAACTGTGAGAACAGCTAAAGGCAGCCAGTTAATACACATATATGTAAAATAGAATATTACAAATTGTAAAATTGCCGTCAACTAAATTTGACTACGCATACACAAAACATGATAAGCGGTTGGCCAAGTTGTGACTTTCTTTCCTTTAATTATTGTTTTATTTGTAGCTTTTAGCTCTGAGCAGAAAGTGTATTGAATATTTGACGAGTATTCCCCTAAGTAGCGTAGTAAAACCTATTTGATATTGTTGCCACTTCACTGAATGATTAATATCTAAATAATTGATTGGCCAGCAAATGGATAAAAATGTACAGAAACAAATGAAAAGGGAAATTCAATTAAGTGAAATGCGACTATAAAGAAAGCAACATAGCGAGAAAGAGAGAGAGAGTGTATGTGTGTGAGAGAGAGAGAGAGAGAGAGAGAGAGAGAGAAATACAACACAGTCGAGTTGTTGATATCAGCTAATGGCCAAGTTAATGTCTCGCTCTGCTTTTGCCTTCTGGCATTTAAACGCGTTTTCGTTTGGCTTTCTTCTGCTTTCAGCCTGGCCAACTGGCTGATTGGCATTAAAATGTCAGTTAGGATTTCAAATCGCACTTGTTGTTGTTGTTGCTATTGCCAGCTATTGCCTGACTGCAGTCTGGCTAAAACTAATTAAGCCAAATTTGAACTTGATGGACTGGCCTTCTGAATATTGTGAGTGAGGTAGGGTAAATTGGGATTGGGGTTGCTGCAACACGATACGAGGCATTTGCATAACAATGGAGCAACACCAGTTCAAAAGGGTTGCTTTTGCTGCAAATTGTAGCTGCATTAATCCGTTTCTGTTGCAGCCGCAATTGCTGCACAGAAAATAATATATAATAAACATAAATTAAGCCAAAGAATTTGTATAAATGAATTGGGTACAGAAAAATAGCTGCAAGGATTCAGAATATTTCAATAGGACAGACTTTGTAATTTTTTTCAGTGTACGCATTTCAACAATTTAATGAAGTGCCTTCGACTGCCAAGGATTCGATCGTATCGTATTGCCTAAGTGGGGCGGAGATGGGTTGAGTGCGAGTGGTGCTGCAAGAAGGAGGTTGGTTGCAAGCTAATCTTAGCCCAGAAAAGAAAAGAAAAGAAAAGAAGAAAAAAGAAAAACTAAATCCAAAACGCATGGCCCAAATTTGAAAAGCTGAGAAGATTAGCTGTATGCCAATGCTAAGCCAAAGCAAATACTTGTAAATGGCAAAATGCTTAGACAACTGGCGACTCGCAAATACTCTACCAGCAATAAATGACTCAATCAAGTTAACAAATTTGTATTTTGTACTCATTTTGAAAACTTGAATACCGAATTACTTTTATTTTTATTATTTCTTTAGTTTGGTGCATTTATTTAAACTCTGCTAACTAATTTGTGTGCAGTTATCAATTGAGGCTTTGCAGAGCAGACAATAATTTTATATTAGGTCCCTGGCATTTAGTTGTCTCTCGCCTTAATAATTCTGTCGCGAAACAGAAAACAAAAAACTAAAAAGTAAAAACTTATTAATTTAACGAAAGTTTTCAAGTGTGAACGTAGAATATAATGGGTTGGATGGGGACAGAATGCAACGGATTTAGGGATTTGGGAATTTGGGACAGGGAATAAAATCACTTCTCTTTCTAATTTGTTGCAAGAGAGGAATGCGATAAACTTTTTTAATTACAAGAGAGGACACATTTTGCAGCCATTAAAACTTGCTGACATGACACAACACACACAAGTCCACAAACAAACCACCCGCCCCCTAATTGTTGTGTGCATATATGAAGAAATTAATGTGCGCAGAGTCGAGACCTTTGGAGCACGCTGATTGTCTGCGCCAGTGTTGAAAAACGTTATGCGTAGGTGTTTGTAAACCCTTCATAAAACCAAGAACAAAGTATCTTCAAATAGTCACAATTGTACTTGGTTTACGTTCAAATCAAAAACCTTTCCAAATAATAAGAGCTGAATCTTCTACGTCTATATAAAATGCAAAAGATTTCCAAGTCAACCAAACAAACTCAAAAACAATTCCAGGTTAAAGTTTAATGAATTTGGAAAATTTGCCAGGTTATTTGGGTTAAGAAATTCTTGAAATTAGGTTGTTAAACCGGAATTATAATCGGAAACTAAATTTAAACTCAAACCACCATATCGGAATGATGATCAAGTATAGATCCTTATTTATATATATATATATATATTTATATATTTATATATATATATATATATACATCATTATAATTATGTTTGTGACAAAAATTGTTATTTAAAACTGGAATTGGAACACATAAAAGGACAGAGAGCAGCTGAATGTAACCTGCTTCAGTCTCTGGCTGTTGTTAATCATTAACATGCTGGTGCTGACTTTGATAAGGAGATACGTTTATGAAATAATGATTTAAATGTAATTTTTCTTAAAAATGATCCTGTGAAACAAAGCGATGCGTTTCAGCTATGCCCCAAGCAAAAACCACTCAATAAAGATACAAACAAATTTCTTTACAATTCACTAAGCAAACACAACAAAAACAACAACATTCAGCTATGCTTAACGTAAACTGCACAAACACACCAAAAATATTTGTGCAACAGAATAACAGTTTCCCCCCCCCCCCACACTGTCTATCCCCTACAATGCCCCAAAACGTTTTAACCAAAGTCAACATTTGCCCAAAAAAAAAAAAATAAATGAAAAAACCAAGCTGATAAAACACATGGAAAAACAAAATGGGAAACAAAATCAGCAAATGCGCAGCACAAACTAAACCAGAGCTTAATATAAAAGAGAAGGCGGAGGTGTTGGATGAGTGGAAGGGAGGGGGTCGGGAAAATGTTGCCGCCATGCCCACATGGCAAGCTCGTTGAGGCGTTGCGTTTAGTTTTTACTGAATAGTTTTCAATGCGTTTTCCTCGCTTTTTATTTTTTATGAATGAGCGCAAAACGCGGCTCAGTTTAGTGGGTAGTGAGGGATGGGAGGGGGGTGTGGGTGCTGTGTGTGCTCGTTATGAAAGCGACTGCCGGCACTCTTGTAAGTGTTGCCAAGTTTTATTTTTTTTTTCTATATCGTTTTTTTTTTTTTTTAGTTTTTGCCATTCAACAAGAAACATGAGCCACAAAAGCGACAGCCGTGCGACATTAATTGAAGTTTGTTGAACCAAAAGCTGTTTGCTTGGCCCCCATTCTTAATGAACCCCCACTTCTAAACCACTACCTACTTCTCGTCCTCCTCCACTTATACCTGCACCACAGTGCACACCTTAGCAACATTCTCATTCTCTGCTGATGGACGATGATAGCGGCAATAAGAACAACAAAGCAAAACTATGAGAAAGAAGCAGAAAATGGAATTGGGAGAGATTTTGAATAGGGACATATTACGAGTAAACACAACTACATCTTTTAAATTGGCCATAAACAAAAATTCTTATTTTGTATGCACTTTTTAGGATTAGTTTTTTTTTATTTCTTTTTATTTTCATTATTTGTTATAGCTGAGCTATTAAGTGATAAATATATTGTGGGTAAGTAAATGCGGCTTACACTCATTAATTGTTCTAAACTGTTGTTTCGGAAAACTTTACATACCATTTGAGTTAATTAGTTGGTCTGACAGCTTGTAATTGTGGGCTTGTACCCTTACTAATAGTTAGCTTACGAAATTGTTTGCTAAGTGGTTCAGCACGTAATTAACCTCAGCTGATAAATATGTTGTCATTCCATAATATTTTTGACTGAAACGATCGATCCACAAGCGAAAATGATTTCAGGTCACATTTGCTTACCCAAAATTATTAGTTAACATTCGGTAGGTTGATATTAAGAGTTGGACAACATTATATCAACAATACATCTAGATTAACATATAGATTGTATTCCAAAATATACATTTTTTCTATTTCTTATTATCATTATTATTTTATTTTTTCTTTGTCTGATTTTTCTGTCTGGCCACACCGACTTGCTCAAGTTTTCTTTAAAGAAGCTGAGTATGAGTGCTTAGATGTGAATTATTTAATGTAGTTTTTCATAGACAATGAAATGTACGCGACAGTTACTCTCATGATTAAAACTGCTCCCTATCATTGTGTCATTCTCTCTATGAAATATACCGAAATACCAGCTGCACTTGCAGCAGCTGCATATGTCTTTCTGTTACATGTTGCATTAATGATGCAATCTATCGTCTTTGTTGGAAACAATAGAAAAAAGCTAGAGAAATGGCAACAGTATTTCCAGGTTGATGTTTTTTCCATGTAGAATTAAACTAGCTTAAATTTTTCTATACTGTTAACTGACTTCGGAGTCTGTAGTCAAGATATTGGGCCTTGAGTTAAGCACACTTAATGCTTAATAGCAGGAAAATGAGAAGAGCACAACGTAACCGTAGTCTGTTGGAAATACGATGCGGATTAAGATGGCAAGTCTTTGCCTTCTTCACCACAAATCCTTTAACCACTTTTCGAGACACCCAAACAAGGTTCAATGTGCTCGCAAAAGGCATTTTATTTCATTTGGTTGTTGTTGCTTGCATAAAACTTAACAAAATTGCTAGAACATACACACACACACACACACACACACATACACACAGACAGAGATATTCTTTGGACTGTCACAATCCATTTTCCCGCTGCTGCATCTTTTCCTGGTCGGCATCTTCAACTTTACGATTGCTGCTTGTGCTTCCCGAATTTTACGTTCGCCCATTAAACCAAGAATTGCCCACAACATTTTCATACCCTTTGATCTTAAGGGGTATTTCAACTCTTTTTATGGCATTTACTTACAAGCCATTACCCGGCGAAATCAGTACCAAAATTTGATCTCCATGATGCAGCAGCATTATTTGCTTTATACTACCATGAAATGCAATCCTTCAGCTCCTACTCTGTATTCTACATCTGCATGGTCCAATTAAAACTCTTGCTGCTTTTTCAAGTTTACAGGGTATTCTATTTACGAGAGTGTGCAAGTATTGTCTTCTGCTAAAATTGTGTTTTCTTTTTGGCATTTTCCCATTTGGTTTGCAATTTTAGCCGCTTATCTCCTTGCTGTCAGCTGCAGCGCCGTTTGGCAGCCACTTTGCGTCATTTTCATTGTGGCTAGAGTCGAGAATTTTTGGCAACCAGCATTTGATTCGAAGTGTGGCAACACTGTTTTCTAGTATTTGACAGCTCTGCTAGATCAAAGGTCCAAGGTGGCAGAGATTGCCAAACCATTACATAGCTTAGCTAAGCTTTGGTTTATGATGGCGCTGCTAGTGTTGCCATTGCTTGCAACAACTGTGGTGTCAATCATGTTTGTTGCATTCTGCAAACAAATCTTTGATTACGAGAATTGCAATTAAATTGTCATTTAAATTTATTAAGTATGCTTTTGCAAATTGCTCAAATTCACAAGAGTTGCCACTTTTTGAAAATATGTGCGCAGACAATTTCAAGTTTTCGCCACTGAACACAAACAAAATGGCGTCCAATTTTTGGCCGATAAGACAATTTGCTGTTTTGTTATTGCCGCTAGCTATGTGCCACCTGTACGCTGTGCTGTCTATTATAATGCCCACTTCCATCCACACACACACACATACAGACAAAAATTGCGTTTCAAGGACACGTTGGCTCCTCTCTTAGCATCCATTTCCGCTTTGCCACGCCCCTCACACCGCTCATAAATCAACTCCGTCTGCTTCGGTTTCCGTTTTACTTCTCTGCCATCGTTCTCTGCTTCTCCTTCGCCTTCATCTTCTTCATCTCCGTTTGCCCTAACTGGCATTTCTTTCTGTTGCTTTGTTCCCTTTCTGTCTTCTACTCGCATCTTCTTCTCAGACATTAACAATTGAGAATGAAAAGAGGGAGAAATAAGCACGCAACAAGCATTTTCTAGGCTCTGTTTCTAGGGTTGCAAATATGCTGGGTACATAAAAAAAATGATGTTGCGTTTAAATTGACTATAAAATACCCTACATAGAGTTAATATTTGAATATGATTGACTTGGAATTATAGATGGGTTGCTTTGCTATTTCTGAAACTGAACTTCACATGAATTTGAAAGGTATTCCTAAATTGGGCTATGCTTAAATATGTTTGTATTCCGATAGTCAATTGTGGGATAAATAAATACTGGAACAAGTGACGCAACTAAGATGTTGATCTGAATACTCATTTATACTGATCATGCAAATGTAAACAGAGGTCAAGTTGTTCCACATTTTTATCTTTTATGAATAGTAAATGAGAGCAGAGTATTTTCATATTCCATTCTATATCTAGAACCGATTTGTCACTCAACTAATACTGAAAAGAAATAAAATCTAAATCAGTCTCAGTTACCGATTTGTTAGGCAATTGACAAATGCGATAACCACATGACACTAAGTTAAATATCCTGTAGACAAGCTTCAATAAAAAAATGGGAAAATCCGGTTTTCATTACGTTCATCCTTTCGTTTTATGAACGGTCATTAAACCATTTAATTCGCATAAGACGCACATCTATTTGGCATAATTCAGCTTCTCAATGTGCGACTTGGCTTGGTTTCTCCACCATTCAATTTTTTCTGATTTGGTTTGTTTGTTTGTTTGTTGTTGTTGTATCATAAGAAACGAATTTGCCAAATGGTTGACTTGAATTTCAGCGAGGGTTGCGAGGCCAAACGAATGAAAAGGGTTAAAAAGTAGCTAAACTGGCGCCAAGGGTTGCATAGTTTGTGAGCTTCTTCGGCAGTTTGACTGATTGATTAATCAATTGATGGGCTTGATGAGAGAGTTACGCGAGCTCAGAAGTGTTCTTAAAGAGAGTTACAAACTTTTTTAGATATAATCAGAACTGCTTAGATTACGGTGTGTTATACCGAACTCAAAGTGAATAGCAAGTTAATAGCAAGTTAATCAGATATCAAGTTTAAATCGCTAACTATTCCATAGTAAAAGCTATTTAATAATCAGCATTTCCCATCTACAATTCCTTATCTGAACTTGTCGACGACATTAAAAACATTTTGCCCAAAGGCTCAGTTCTTCCGTCCCCAGTCTGATCAATATATGGTAATTCAAAGAAAATACTCTTAGTTGAATGAAAAAAAAAAAAAACCATAGAATCTAATTCAATTTTCAAGCATTTCCCTTAAACTAAAAATTCCATAAGCCGGCAAAAATTCTTTGCCAACTTCGTATCCAAAAATGTGTTTGAGGCCAATGTATAAAACTGCGGAAGTCTCCCCCTCAGAGGCAGCCAGCAGCCTGAAAGTGAAGACGGTTTTACTGTAACTGGTAAATGGTAAATGGTAGAAGGCGTATACACGTTTGTGGGACTATGGTTTAGGGGTATATGGCATAAAGGCTAGTGCAACCACCTTCACTTTTGCCTGGGCTTGACAGACAGACACAGAATTAGAAATGTTGCTTCCATACTTTGTGCTTAGGTTTCAGTTTTTCAGCTCTTCAGTTTATATGCTCTGTTGCCAGAAAATTGAAATGAGGTATATTGGGTTCAAGTGGTCGCTGTGCACATTCGCTTAGAATTAGAGGGAGAACAAAAACAGCAAATTTATTAAAATTATAATGGAAATATTTATAAATTTCAAAAATGGCTCCTACACCTCTCTCACTTTTTGTTATCGTTTATCGTTTGTCACATAAGTTGACTTCTTGTTCTTCTCTCTTCAAAATTCATCTTGCTTGCGAGTACAGAGTATTGGACAGTAGGGATGCTCCGACATTCAATTGGAACAGCTCGGTAAAATGTTTCTTTCATGTGCCGCAAGCGGCACGCCAAAAAGGTACAGGAGCACTAATAATAGCGGACGTTCTCATACACAAATACCACATACATATATATTTATATATATTTATATACATATACATACACAGACAAAGTACAAAGGCAAAACGGAAGTGTACAACAGCAAAGAGAAAGCACAAAACAAAATGCAAAAAGAGAAAATACTTTTACGTCGCAACGAAGTCGATACACTCTTCTCGGCTCAAAACTATAAAAGGATATTCATGTTCACATAATCTGAACTTAAATCGAAAGCAAGTGTTAGCAGTACTGATGACGACTTGGCTTAACTAATTAACACAATTTCAGCAGTAATCGACTTAATTGATGACTAAAACAAATGTTCTTTTAATTGCAAATCAAGAATTGACTTTATTTTGCTTTTGAGCAATTTTTGTTTTAAAGAATTTGAAAATATTGCAGTTAACTTTTGATTGGTTCACACTTGAATTAATTGAACTAAACAAACCTTTAAAAATATCGAATTAGGATATTTACAACTCTGTTTACTTATCATATGCTTTCCCACATAGATCGAGAATATGTTCTTCATTTTAGCCGAGTTCGTTAACATAATATGTACTGCTATAGAAAATAATCATCAGTTTTTTTTATATATATTTTTTTTGTTTTTTGTTTATTTGGAAAGGGTATTCAAATGACGACAACTGTGCAGTAACTATATCAAGTATTAAGTATACGATGTGTGTTCGTTTGTGATATTTGTTGCCCATTGTGCATAGTTGTGCAAAAATGCTTATTCGTGGGTGCACAAAGTAACAAAAACCACAATGACAACAACCACAAAAGCAACAGAAACATAGCAAATATAAGTTAAGAGTTGTTGCTGTTTGTTCCAGCCAAGAAAATGAAAACCGGCAAAAACTTTCCATCTGCAGTTGGCGTTTGCCATTTGCCACTGCGCTGCTGTGCCATATCCAGAAGCGACATTCAACAACAATAACAAAATCAACAACACAAGGAAAAGTGTCTGGCAAAATGTTAGCAACAACAACAAAAGCAACAACAACAACAACAACGGTAACAACAACAACCAAAGCAGACGACAAAGCAACCGCTGCAAAAGGAGCAGAGAAAATCAATAGATTTCGGCAGATACACACACACAGAGACAAGCAGAAAGAAAAAACACACACACACAAACAAAGGCAGACTGCTTTCCTAGTCATTCTGTATACGCAATGTTGCACAAGGCGGAAGCGAGAGAGAGAGAGGGAGAGCGAGAGAGAGAGAGAGAGAGAGAGAGAATGGGAGAGGATGTTATATATCCAGTAAGAGGGATTGTGGGGAAAAAATAATAAAATGTTGTTGGAATTTGAATTTTGATGATTATTATTATTATTGTTGTATGTTGTTGTTGCCTCTGTTGTTTCTGCTGCTGCTGCTGCTCTTGTTGTTGTCCTTGTTGTTGTTCTTGTTGTTGTGCATAAGTAGTTTCGGCTGTTCGAAGGAGTCGCAAATATTTGCACATTGTTGCAGTGAATACATAAATATAATTCAGCAACAACAACAATGGTCACGCTAGCTTAATACCCTGTAAAGTGAATAGTTCTCAAAAATAAAAAAGAAAAGTGTTCAACAAAAATGAATGTTAATTGGAAGCACTTGATTTTTATTTGTGGTTTGTATTTCAATTCGATTTACCTCAAATAGAATGTATAAATTGGCATGACTTTGATTTGACATAAATACAGGGTATTTGCTGGTCCAGCAAGGCTTATTGGTTGCTCGCTTATTGATGAGTATTTGTTTGGTGAGCGTTGCTTTTCGTTTGGCCCGATTTTCTTTTATTTTTCTTTCTTGCTTTTTTTTCATATTCGGTTTGCCTCTGACCCACTTGCAAATCCCTCAAAAGAGCTTTCCATTGATTATCCTGTTCAGGTGTGTATGTGTGGGGGGTGTGTGTGGGTTTGTGTGTGTTTGTGTGTATGGAGGGCGGGTGTATGTGTGTGTGTGTGGGGGTATAACTGTCTGTTTATATGGCATTTGCTCTGTCAATTTTTAATATGTGTCGGAGCCAAGTGGCCAAATCAAGCGTCACTGATGCAATTAAAACGGGCGTTAAAGGACCACAAAGGACATCTGAAAAAGGTGGTCAGTCGCTAAATGGATACAGGTGCCAATAGAGGAAACAACGGCAGGGACAACGGCAGGGACAACGGCAGGGAGAACGGCAAGAGACCATGTTCTGGGTGTAATGTGGTTACACGAAACAAATTGGGAAATTGCATGGAAAATTAGCTTAGACAAGCCAGCACAGAACTCCAGAAGAAGCGATGGAGATAGCGAGCGAGAGAGAAAGGAGCATACAGAATAGAGTGCAGAGTAGAGACTGAGTGCATGGACACACGTTGTGCATATTGAAATAATTGATAATCCTATCAGAAGTGAAGCCAGCAACAAATATAGATTTTCCGAGTACTGAAAATGAATCAAAAAGTTAAATCGTTTACTCGATTCAGTGATATAAATACACACAACAAAAAGCAAAGATAGAATCGATGATTTTAGTTCTTACCACAGTCAGTTCCATTTTTTCTTTTTAAATATAAGTTATCGGTTTGGCGAATATCAATAAAAATCAATTTACTTCTGAATTGATTGATAATATACTCAGACATATTATTGAGCAGCTGTTAAAATTGCATTAAGATCGGATTTTCATATTCAACAAACTCTTATCAGCAATCCTACGATGTATTTAACAGCTGTACAGCTTGGTACAGGGTATCTTCGAGTTGAGCACGCTCGACTCGAGCACTCTAACTTGTTTTCCTATTTTCATTTTTCATTTTCACTTCCTTCCATTTGGACAGCGCTCAGTCGTTGCCATGAGCGAATAATATGCAACGAGATTTATAGCACGTGCCAGTTCTCTAAGTGCTTCTCATTGCGCTGATATGCCGTGTGTTAAGTGTCTGTTGCTTCTGCTGTGGGCGTATCACAGACACGCCCATTTGTCTGTTGCGGAAATGTAGGCAACGAGACGACAACAGCAACAGCAAAACTAGCAGCAACAACAATTACAATTGAACAAACTGAAAGCGGCACAAAAAGCCGGTGAATGAGAGAGCTGCAGGTAAATGCAATTTCCACTTGGCACAATGGACTTGCATTAGGCGACACCTGGCGTTGGCTGGAGGCAAATTGCTGGAGTTGCCAGACTGAATACGGAAAAGGGCTGGCAGCTCCTTTGTTTGGCATAGTTTGGTGGGGGGCATTCTAACCATCTGTAACATCGTATTGCCAAACCGCTGTCGAACCGCAAATGAACTGCTAATCTCCACAGATGAATAGCACAGCACAGCGGGACGAGGCAGCATTTCATTTGCCATAAATTGCCAGAGTTACCGACTTGCGGTTGTTCTTCTTTTTTTCTTCTTTTGGCAGGTGCCAATTGAAATAAAAACTTGCCAACAAACTTGAAAGCTTTTCACTTAAATGGAGTGGTTTGTACAAAGTGATGTTTTGTGTTGTGAATAGCATAGATTGCAGGAGGAGTTCGATCTGAGCTGAACTGAAGCATTTGGCTTGTAGTTTTTTAAGCTTTCGAAAATGGATTATAATCCTCTTCTGCTGCTTGCCTTACCAAGCCAAGTTTCACTCACAGGAAATCCTTTTTATACAATATGAAACGACTGGTAACAATTGTTCCCCAAAGATATGTGGCAAAACTTTAATTTTGTGAGCGTTGCTCTTAACTCCTGGCTCCTGGCAAGAATTTGGGCAACTGCCAGCGAGTTGTTTTTACTTGCAGCAGTTGCAGCTCCATCATCATGACCAGATTTATGAAATGATGTTGTTGATGATGTTGATGATCTCAGGGCGTTGTGTGAAGTCTATTTCAACTATTGAGCAATTGACAGATGCATTGTTTCATTGTTTTATTGTCTTAGTGGTAGCTGGTGAAACTATTTGGTTTTTTTTTCTTTCGTTTTTTTTTTTGTTTTCTTTTGTGTAACGATTCATTGTCGACCCAAGAAATGCTGAAAGAGTTGAGGAGCTGATTCAAAAAGATTACATCAATGCAAATGTCTGAGAATGTAACCAATTTGAGACAGAGACATGAGACATTTTCTCTTCTATCTATCTTTTCCATTTGTCATAAGATAATAGCAGGCGAAACATCAGTTTAATACCGACCAGTACTGCATACAGCTCTTAGATTTTCCAATTCTTTCCAATTACAAAATTGACAAAGTAATACTGTAAAATCAACAAGTCTATTTAGTTAAGGCATATTTCATCAGATCAGAAACTTGAGGTGGCAACAACAATTGTCAAATGTTTAGAGCCCGTGTTGTCGATTAATCAAAGCAAATCACAACGGAAATAACTTGGGAAGGAAGCTTAACAATAACAACACAGCAACAACAAAACGAGAAGAAACAACTGAGATAAGAAAAACGCAATGTGACAGCTGTCAAAGCACAGCAGGATTGTTGCATGAAAACAGATTGAAAGGGGGAAAAATGTGAGCGAAACAGGGAAAGAAAGGGGAAAAAGGTTAGAGCAATGGAATTGCACAACAACACACAACATTTTCTATAGGAATGCAGCAAACATCAAGTGAGAGAGAGTGAAAAGAGAGAGAGAAAGAGAGAGAGATAGAGAAATTATCAAGAAAACCACCCGAAAATCTCAGAGGGGGAGAGGGTGGGGTAGCAGCTGTTGTTGCCATAACAACAACAATAAGAATACTCAACGCTGACGATGATGATGATTATTATGGTGGGATGCTCAAGGGGGGAGGGGTGTTGCGTGGCAACTTTACTGTACAGCATAAAGTTGCGTTTAAACGGATTTCATCACGAGGCGCAAAATTCAATTTAATTTATCAACGCCGGCAGCAAAAGTAAAAACAACCCCCCAGCAAGCAAACAGCAACAGCAACAGCAACAACAACAACAGCTCCCAAGGGGTAGCCGCACAATGTAGAGGCAGACAGAGTGTGTGTGTGTGACAGAGAGAGGTAGTGCCAGGGTGCGGGGAGGGTGGAGGGCGGAGTTGGGAGTAGGAATTGGTTTTTTTATTTCGCTTTCTTTTCAACAGCTCTTCGATAAAACCTGCAAAATACAATTAATCATTTTTGCTTTTCACGCATTTTCCTTTCACTCGCAACCAATTTGCAACTTTATTTTTTATTTTGTAGGAAAATAAACAAGCGTTTGCTTTTAAGTTTCCATCGTGTCCAAACGAAAAAACCTTAATTGCAACCGCTGCGTATTAATAACAGTTAAGAAGCCATTGAACCTGCACCAATTCCTTTTCGCTGCAAACAACCCGTTCCTGCCTCCTCTCATCATCAGTTATCTGGCCACACTGATATCATCTGCCATCAAGCATAATTAGATCAATTTACATTTGAAACTCAACTCAAGAGAGAGAGAGAGAGACAGAGAGAGAGCAACAGTTAATTTTCGACCTTACTTCGTTCCCCCTCAGCTTGTCCAGCTTGTGGTTTACCCTTTCTGGCTTAATTGGTCATTCAACACAATTTGGTCAACTCAATACGCTTCTCACTTTAATTGAGCTCCGTCCCTCTCTCTCTCTCTCTCTCTCTCTTTAGCTCTTATGTTTATATTATTATTATTATTGAGACCAACCCGCTCCAACCAGCTCCTGCACGAATGCTAGAATCTTTGTTGCGTTGAGGACTTCTATTTCGATGAAACTCATAACATGCATTCCTAGGATGCTGCATCCTCTTCTAGTTAAGGCGACACACTCGGCTAGTCTACAATTTCCTGTCAGTGAACCGGTGAGTATCCAAAGCCTATTCCTCCCCATGCTCAAGTCGTTTGTGAATATAGCCACCCAAAAGATATCTGGTTTGTCGGAGTCCAGCTGTCTCTGCCTAGGTCCGTTGTTGCCTCTGTCTTGATCTGATTGCTTACTTCTTTTATAGGTTTTATAGTTGTGTTTTAGATCTCCACTCTTCTTGGGGTTCCTTAATTTTAGAAATTTTTGAAATTTGCAGAAAAGTCTTTTCCGTTTCAATAAATGTTCAATTCGAAGTTATTTAGCCAGCCAATTAATAAAGCTGTTCAGCTTGACATAAAAAATGTTGTAGAAGGAATATGTATATTTTTATACATATGTAAATTAATTTATAAACTACCTAAAAATACAACCACAATTCAGAGTGATTTAATAGAGAGAGCGAAAGAGAGATCTCGAATATATCCCAGCTGTTAAATTAATTGAATGTTTACAGTTATTTAATAGTATGTCGATTTGTATCGATATTTGCAAAACGAGTGCAGTAATCGATAAAATAAAACAAACTTCAACTATCATACAAAAATTAAAAAGTCTCCAGCTTTTATAGTCTCAGAATTCGCTGCTCGTTATTACAGACTAACATACTACTAGTGCTGATCACGAATATATATATATATTTAATGCATATGCATTCTACTCAGGGTATAAAAATAAAGTTTATATTCAATTTGTGCAGTGATAAACAATTATGTCTACAGCTACTTATATTATTGTAGCAATTGGCTAATCCATAGTCGAATCAACTGACAAGTTCTTAATTAAAGCAACCCATGAACAGTTTCATGAATTTAACATTAGCTCAGACCCAATTGTCAGGGTAGCGTATGCGATTCCATTTAGCACCTAGGCGCCAGACAAAAACTCCAAAAAAGAGCGTTAAATGGAGAGGAAGAAATAAACTGCAATGCACAAACTACGGTAATAAATCGGGTTTTGGATGTGTCGCCAGAGAGAAAGAGAGAGACAGAGAGAGAAGAAACCGCAGTTGCTGTCGCATTTAGTGCGTATGTGTATGTGTGTGTGTGTGGGAGGGTGATACATGCAGCAAGTTGAAGGACAGACTGTGGTTGAGGGCAGAAGCATTTTAAAAGCGGAAATCAGGCAGACGACATAAATACACATAGAGCCACAGAAACGTAATGAAAGCGAAAGAGTCCGCAGAAGAGAGAGGGTCAACAAGAAGCAGAGACAGAGAGAGAGAGAGATGGAGATGGAGAGAATCGGAGCTGGTAGCTGTGGTTGCTAACAAGTGCAATGCCGCCAGGGCAGACACAGCTGCGCCAGCCACAAACAGACAGACCGACAGGGAGGCAGGCAGAGTAACTAAAAAGCGAGTATTATTCTGATCACACCCAACCATTAAGGGGGCATCACCTGAGTGCCATGCCCACATTGAGCTTAGGCCTCCCAGACGGGCTTAAGAAGCACTTTGTTTAGCCAGCGCCTCAGATAATTGCGTGCAAAGCGATTTTTCATTAGTGGTTCGTGATAAATATAAAAAAAAAAACCCATAAGCAGCTGCAGATGAGGAGGAACGCTTCAAGGCCAGTTTAAAGTATATAATATATCAAATATAGAGTGGAAAAAAAATTGCATGCTTTATTTGACTTGAGTGTATAAAAATAAAATAAACGCTGTCAATGCTACAATATGAGTAATTTAATTCACATCAAAACAAATGTGAGCATCTTAATCTGAATCGGTAATTTTTGAGGGGATTACAATTATTAGGTATAATGACTAAAGTTGTAACTAACAAATATTTTAACTTCTGCAAAGAAAGCAGAATAAACCATACTCATATCGATAGTTGATAGTTGCTTAATGAGTACAGATTATGAGTGGGGTCTGATGCCTGCGTGAATATTATAAAGCAACCTTTGCATGGAGAAGAAAATAAAAACAGCCTTTAATCATATTTTTGTATCAATATTTTCGATTGACAATTTTGTGTTTGTCTTTGGAAACAAGTAGAAGCTTTGGAGAAGCCAATAAATACCTATATACATACATTTGGGCACATTGTTGGGCGGCCATCAGGACTCAGTCAAGCAATAATTGTAATTCTATGGTCACCTACGTACGTTTATCGCATATGTATATGAAAGATATGAGTGTTCTCATGAATGCTCCACACAAACACACACACACACGCAACCACTTTGGACAAAACCACTTGGCACTTGGCATCTCAACTGTGGAGTGCCTTTTGTCCTCCTGTGACAATAAACTTGAATTATGGCCACAAGCCATATGCATAAATGCATAGAAACCAGGACCAGCATAAGTATCTCAGATATACGCGTATACAGATATATACGCAGATATACAGATATCTATGTGTATCTGTAACTTTATCTGCATCTGAATTTGTATCTGTATATCTATTTGCAACTGCATCTGCATCTGCATCTGCATCTGCATCTGCACCTGTGCCTGTGCCTGTGGCTGTGCCTGTACCAGTGGGTGGGTGTTTGTGTGTGCTTGAGCTCTTGGGCAATGCAGAGACCATGATCTCAGCATTAAGCCTACCGCATTGTTGTGTGAAGCGCCAGGATGGAAGAGTGGGGCCTTTGTTTTGAGGGGCTTAGTTATGAGCACTTTACATCATTTTACATACCTGCAATGAGAGAGAAACATGGAGAGAGAGAGAGAAGTAAGTAAAACATATTTAAAAACAGCTTTATTATTATGAACTCATATGTATTGCATGCCATACGGATTTTAATTTGAACAAATTGATTGGCTAAAATCCGAATTCAGCTAAACATAAAGTATTATAAATAAGCAATATAAATGTAGCCTAAAATATAATATATCTAAGTCAAAGTAAAATATTTGCTAATTCTATTCGACATCTTTGCTATAATCGAAATAATAATTATAATTTCGTACTCTGGTTTGCACAACTCAAGAAAATGAAGAGAGAGTTGGTAAGGGGTGGTAAGGGGAGGGTAGAGGAAACATATAGAGTGGTGTATAAGATGAAGATAAAGTTAGAGAGAAGAAACAGCTTAATTTGATGTCGTGAACGACTGCAGCGGAATTGTTATTGCTGTCATTATAAATAATGTGCGCGACAACCCTGGCAGAGATCAATGCTGTGCGTCGTTGTAATTGTTCTAAGCACTACGCTGTTGTTGTTGTTGTTTTTGTAATTGCATTTAACCCCCGCTCGCAATGAAATTAGAGCGCAAACATTTCAATTTTTATGTCGCCCCGCCCCGAAGGAGTCACGACATCCACACACACACACACACACACACACACACATACACACACACAATTCGGTGGTGGCAGCGTCTATGCGGAGCGGGGCATGACGGGTGGGTGCATTAACCTTTTAGACACCGGTTGACACCAGAAAAGCGGCGTCGAGCTGCAAGTTTTCCGCATTTTCAACCATCACCTCAACTAAAGCAGCAGTCAACAAAAACAAAAACAACAACAAGTCAAGTCACATCTGTTGGCATCCAGAAATGCTGTTGTCCTTTCCCAATATGCGTCTGTTAAAGGCACTCCACTTTTTTTTTGTTATTTTTTTTTTCATGTGAAACACAATCCCATAATAAATAGCAGCATTTATTCATGTTATCTTTTTGATACCATAACTTTGTCAAAAGTAAAGCCATTCCCCATATGGTGTACAGTTTTTAAATATTTTTCTTTCTCTTCTCTGATTTGGTATGATATATTTATATATATATATTTAATTTATATTTTCATTTATAAGCGTGCTTTCTTAATATTCTTCTTTTTGTTTTAAACTCGAGTTCTCTAGTGAATATTTCGTGTATTTGTGGGACACATAAAATCAATCATAAAATAAATATGTTGATTTTGAATTGACTCTTAACTAATGAGAAAAAGAAAAACCAAAAGCAAAGAATGGTAAAAAGCAACCCCATCGATAAGGGTATCGTTGACAGGCTGTGCTATTGACATTCCCTGCCCAATCGAATCCCAATCGATAAGCAATAATGGCAACTCTCGATGCCAGCAATGCCGACGGCAGGCAACAGTTTGACCAGAATCCACCCACTCCCTCCGTTTTCCCCTCAGGAGAGGGCAACCACCCTCAAATTGCAGAGGATATGGATGCACAACTCAAATGGGCTAGACTAGATTTTGGTCACAGTCACCCCACTAAGCACCCCTGGGAAACACAAAAAAAAATAAATAAAATAAAAAATAAGAAAAAATAATACTCACTAAACTTATAATAGAAAAGTGTTAAAAATGCAGCCCGCAAAATTGCAAGAAACATGTGAAACTGGCGGCTGGCTGCCTATTGTGATTTGTTACGCTAGTTTCGCCCTGTTTTTTATACAATACCCTGCATAAAGTATGTAGTAGTGTAGCTGAACCAGACGGATGAGTATAATACTGTATCCATCATGTATTATGTGTTAATGATGAGTATCAATAGTTCAGTCTTTTGTCTATCTTAATGATACGCATTTTCGCTCCCCCACAAATCGAGAAAAATACATGTCGAAAATTTCATAGAAAAGAAACCTTCATTTCAACTTTCCTACCAACTCTAGAATAATAAAAGACTTCATATTCATATATAGTCCATCTTATTATATAGTCCATACAGATCAATTATCGCTTCCATTTGAGGTTACTTTCACCGATCAGACCTGAATACAGGGTGTCTTTTGGTTCAGTGGTCATAATGCACTTACTTTTTTTTTTACGAATTTTTTACGGTTAGCCCATAAAAAAGAAATGATCAAAATGCTGCTGCGACACGTGGCTGGGCTGTTAACAGGATTCGGGAAATGCTACAAAATAAATCCAAGCAATTGGTACGAGAATCACAAACGAAGTGAAACGAAATGATTGTTGGGCATTTAAGTCAATTTGGACTTGAACGAGTTGCGAATTACAAGCTGATTTCATTAAAGCACAATAGTCACTGGCATTTACTACATCTCTCCCAACCTCTCTCTCTCTCTCTCTCTCTGTATGTATTTTTTCTCTGACTCTCTTCCACTTCGTAGTTCAGTGCATGGCATCGTAAGGTTGCACAAATTTAATTTGCTTGTGGCAACATCTTCCAGTGCACTTTGGCACGTTATGTTCTGCAGCCCGTAAAGGATGAAATGTTTATGCAAACAGTTTAGGGCCCCGGCCAAGTCCAGCCCACTCCAGGGTTAAAATCCCGACCGAGGTACAAGCCCAAGTATCCGGCCATTTCTATGCTAAACGTTTGTTTACCGTCTCGTTACATGCTTCAGCAGCGTCAAAGGGGCCCTCCTTCTGACTGCACATGAAACTGTTTAACGAGCTTCGTGTGGATGCAACACATTGGCCAACAGCTAGCAGGAGCAGCAGGAGCAGCTTCTTTCCGGCCAAGGTTGGCTGCAAGGGTGCAGTATTGTGGCGCAGAACTATGCACCAGGGACTCATAAATAACAACGATAGACTGACAGAGAGAGAGAGAGAGAACGAGAGAGAGAGAACGAGAGAGAGCGAGCGAGCGAGTGAAAGGAGGGGGGAGTGAGGGATAAGTGGAGAAAAGCGAAGCATTTAATTGCCCTACGGCAACAATATATAACTATATATAGACAGACGTTCACTTGACAGCCGGCGAAATTTGTATTTACGTGTACACTTCAATTACGGATCCTTGAAAATGCGAAATGCACATTAGTCAACTGGTAGTTTATTAAACGAGTGAGTTCGACTAGGAGATACCCTGTACCAAAGTCTTTCATTATCGGAAATTGTACACGTCAATCTCTTTTAGACAAGCTCTTATAGAAAACTGTGGATATTATTGCCTATCGCTAATCGATTGTTATCGATATTGATAGATCTCTTGTTATCTTATCTTATTATTTGTACGATTCTAAGTAAGTCACACAGATATCGAGTATCCATAATATATTGCCTTGAATTTGTATTCTTTGGCACCTGTTCGCTCTCATTTTGAGAACAGTTCTGTGCCGTTTATCATCTTATCTAGCATTATCATAATAATTGTTTTGATGAGCAACGCATTGCATCTTCCGCTTCCGTCTGAGCTGAGCTGAGCTGGACAGCAAGTTGATTAAGTTATAGTTTGCTTTAGAGAAATCCGCTTCTCAGCGTATCAAGGTCAACATGAGGGCTGACTTGGTCGAGGGTTGGATGAGCAAACCAAAACGAAACCTAAATTCACCCCGACGACTTGGAATTGTTCATTATGAGTACATGGCACGCATTTCCTGAGCTCGTTTCCAATTCCAATTCCCATTCCAAACACGACGCCCACTCCCACAACCCACTCCCACTTCCCCTTCTCCTTCCTTTCCTTTCCTTTCCATTCCATTGACAGCAGAATCTAATAATTAAAACTACAAATGAATTCACACCCTTCGAACAGCCAAACCAAATGTTCTGATCGCCAGTGCTTGAGTGTATGTGTGCGTGTGTGTGTGTGTGTAGGTGTGAGTGTGTATGTGCGTGTGCGTGTGTGTGTATGTGTGTCTGTAAATGGGTTCGTGTGTGAATGAGCTTCTGTTTGAGACATTTGACATTTTGCATTTGACCCGACAAACATTTGAGCATTAACATTTCATTTTGAGTTCGAAATTGAAATGAATGCACCTGAACACTATTCACATGCATACTTAAATTCAAAGCTAGTTCCAAACATGAATATTTGAATAGAAATACAATTAGGCAAGTGGTGGCTTCGTAAGTCACAGAGTACATCACCATAGCATCAATATATCAAAGGCACTGTATTTATTGCGAATAGTTCATAACTTTGCAAACGCCTCCAGTGAATACATGAGTTATTCAGTTGCACACCCTTAAAAACCGGCACGTTTCAGAGCTGTCAACTCTGCTGATTGGCAGCTAACAAATATACAATATAGAACATAACTAACTAACAGAAAAGTTTCGACAAAAAGTTGAAGATACTCAATTCAGCAACGAACCGAATCACAGCAGGTGTCAATCAATCGTGCTGACTGACTGACTGACTGACTGGCCACACTGTCAATTAGCGATGACACTCACTGGATTTACGTACTCCCTATTTGATCCATCTTCGAAAGTGAATAGCAAAACTTGATGACATCAAAAATAATGATTGAATATGTCAGTCAGGCATTGAGTGCATTGCTTTTTCAGTTTTCGTTGATTGACCGATTGATCTATGATTGATTCAATTTCATATGAGCTGAATCTTGAAAGTGTAACAAACGAATTAAAATTATAGTGTAAATATAATTGTATATTGATCAACATCAACAGCCGAATCAATTTATCCTTCTCCGTCCGTCTATATGTGTGTAATAAGGCGCTGATCTGACAGACTATGAGAGGTAGCGATTTAACATTTTTGGAATAAAAATATTTACATACCACATGCTAAATATAATAGCAGTAAAAGACAGAATTGTGGTATCCGATTGATATATAATATTCCCTAACTTAATTAAAATCGAATAAGACTAGAGCAACGTGGCTTGCTCATTGCTTTCCACAGACCAATTTAAGCTGGTCACACTGGCAAGTGGCAACTGGCAACGATCATTAGTAACTGCTCAAGCGCTGCCTGAATCACACCCACAAGTGACCGCCAACCCTCCTTCAGGAGAGTTGGTAGGCGCTGCAAGACATTGGATAGCGCCAAACACACAAAACAATCGCGAAGTGCAGGGTCTGTGATGAGGGATGAGGGTGAGGGTGAGGGTTGGCTAGGCAAATCAGAAATAATAAAGTCAAGGGGCAATATCCTGTAATCATAACATTTTCAGCTTGCACATGAAGTCGCCATAAAGCAAATGCAGTTCAAGCAACCACAACAACAGCAGCAGCAGCAGCAACAACAACAACAATAACAATTGCAATGCGCAGTCAATAAATTTCAATTAACCAAACAGCGGCCAGTACATTGCATTTTCCCACTGCAGTTAATAGTTTTTCTTTTGTTTCGCCCTCTTTTCATCTTCTATGTTTACCACTGATACCCTGTAAGGGGTACCATACACTGGCCAGGTATATTCTATATTCAATAACAATTTCATACTATCCCATTCAATTGCTAAGTTGAGGTGCGACAATTTGTATATGAAGATATCCTATGCATTTCATATTACAGGGAATTACCCAGTCGATCATTTAATAGTTGTGCACACTCGTTGGTATTTTCCATTGTGCATAGCACATTGTAAATGGCTTTCAATTCCGATATCCATATTATATCTATGCTTTTGTCCTTCTCCGCCCACGCGACCTTTTCTCAATATGCAAATTACTGACATTTCAAATACTTATTAACATATAAACATGTATTCATTAGTGCCTTTAATACTTATGAATCAAATATGTGCCTAGTTACACATGTATATATTATGTACCTGTTGGTGATAATTATACCCAATCAGTGGGAATTATAATTATGTGTTGAAGATTCTAACACATATTGGTTTGAAGTATTTCATCCACTTTCGAAACATTTTTGGTAGTGCTCTTAAATCGTCTTTTGTCTGCTTCTTTGTTCTACTTAGCTCACGATTTACTTTAGTGCAATCATAATGAATTTAAGGCAAATTTCGGCCATGTTTTGTGTTCGCTCTCTTTTGGCCATTAAACAATGTCTGACAGCAAAAATGTAATTAGATACACTTGAAGAAAAAAACGTTGCTACGATGGGACATTTTAAATACATGAAATATGGGCTTATGATCTAAGGCCTGAAAAGAGGAACGAGCTTTTCCTCGCTTAAAATGTAAACAAAATAAAGCATAGCTTAAATCCGATAAGGAGACCATCAAGCTTCTACAAAATACAAATTCTCTCGTCTTAAGTTCTCTGTTATTTCTTCAAGTGTTTTATTTTTATATGAGCTTCTATTGTAACGACTGTGCGCCAGCATGTGTGTGTGTGTGTGTGTGTAAGTGTGTGTATTTTATGTATCTAATGACTTTAATAATGCTGAAGTGGGTGCGAAATATAGCGTCTCGAGGGGTGACGCGTATCCCAAAGTCCAACTGAACTGAACTGTGCAGTGGATGAGGTGAACCCTCGGTGCCATTAAGTCTCAGCGCCTCAGTCCAGTTATCCTGTTCAGTAGTCCTGCAGTCCTGCAGTCCATCAAAGGCATTCGTGATTCATGCTACACGTACAAACATTCAACTAAATAGTAAGCAACTTTATATACACCCGAATACTTTTATATATATTGTACATAAGGCCACTACTCTATCAAAAGTCACCCTCGCGATTTCCGTACTTTGAAAGTATGCGATATTCTTGGGCCAATTTTGCACTTTGAACGTGGAACGTAAAGAATTTCACTTTCTGTTCATAATTTTTTTTTCTTCTTTATTATTTAATTTGATTTGATTTGATGAAAAATTGAAGAAAAAAAATTATATATATTGCAAGCAAAGCGAAAACTCATTAATATTCTTGATCAGCTTAATATTATTATATTACTTTTATAGGTTATTTGTCTACAGTCTAGTGAGATTTGTGGGCGTGGCGTTGCGTAGATTGGTCGTGCAATTGATTCGTGTCGAAAATACTTCCGCAATTGCCAGAGCGAGTAGTTTTCAGATGACTGTCAACACTTGAAACCGAGTCGCAGACAACATCCCATAAAAGCATGCGATATGATATATTATGGTATGGTGTATGGGATACGATGCGATATGGTATGTTGGATGTTGCATTGCTCTGCTATGCGCCATCAATTCATTCATTCACACATTCAAACATTCACTCATTCATTCATGCACCCAGACCAGACTAAACCAAGTGGCATTTGCCATTTCCGATGTCTACTTCAAAGCAGTCTTGTTGCCTGCTGCCTGCTTTATGATTTCTTTTTTCTCTTTCTGCCTTCTTGTCTTTTCTCTTTTTCTCCTTATACGTCTTTTAATTTTTTTTTATTTTATTTTATTTTTTGTTGTTTTTTTTTTTGCATTTGATAGCACATTTCCGGCAGCGTCTTGTTGATTTTCGCTCTATTTTTGGCTGAGGCGCGCACGCATGCAATGCGTTTGTATGGTTAAAAGACCTGAACTTGTTTCCATTTCATTCCCGTTGCGTGCAAGTTGCCAGTTGCCAGTTGCCAGATGATACCACAGGGTGTTCTCTACTTGAATTTATTGTTTTATGAGCTTTACGTTTCTAGTTTCATGAATATTGTTTGATGCAAATTGAATCTGTTGCAAGTGCCTTGTAAGCTGCTACTTTTGTGTTATGTCTTCCAGATAATCCCAAGCTTTGATATTGGTTTAATATTTTAGGTAAACACTACTTTTTTGTAACCTGCTACTTCTGTCTTATTTGTTGCAGATAATTCCTAGTCTTGATATTGGTTTACTATTTGTTATGTACGTCTATGCCAATGCAGACGTTAACTTGTTCACGTTCACTGTCCTCAGCTTTTGCATAGCCAAAGGAAAGTGCTTTAAATATGTTATGAATTGTTGCTGTTTTTTTTTTTTTTTAGCAATGGAATTGCATCTATTGCGATCAGCTCTCATTCTCATTCTCATTCGCATACACGTAGTATAATGAGTTGAACTGAGTTCAACTGCTTCACTTATGCAAATTCGAGTCAAGTGGTATTTGTTAGGCATGCGTAACGCATGCACAGGGTGTCAATTGCAATGCGAGCATTTAATTGAAAAGCTCAGCCAATCCCCTTTTCCAATATGTGTATGTATATGTGTGTGTGTGGGGGGTAGGGGGTGGTAGTGGGATTGGGAAACGAATTCTAATCAGGCCAATACTTTGGCATTTCAAGTGGTCTGCTCAAACATGCCGAATATATTTTTCGAAATGGTTATGGATCAGTTAGATTGGCATAATGTATATGAATGTTTATATACGCATACATTTATATATGTATAAATCTCTCTCTAAACATTGTGCAGCAATTTATTACTACGCATATTTTTATAGGATAACCGCTAGTCGAGCAGTGCTCTCATCTCGAATATTTCTGCATGCCTAGTTGTCGACTGATTTCTTTGGGCCGACTTGACACGTGCCATTGGCGGGGGAAAGAGAAGAGGCATGGGCCGGGGGAAGGGGCGTGTCTTATCTGTGACACGCATCTGCGGCCATGGCCTTTGTCTTCTGTCGGCTCTGCATTTAATTGCCGTGGAGCAGCCCACACCCAAAAGTAAAATCATAGCCAGACCGGGCCCAAATCCACTCGTAATACACCAATTCGAATTCAAAAATCCCATATAGCAAAGCCAACCCTGGCCCATTGCGGATTCGCATTTGTTGCTTTTGGGTATGTTTGGTTAATTGTTTGCTTTTTGGTATTGTTTTTTTGTTGTTGTTGTTGTTTGCCAGCCAGCATCAATTTAGGCCGCATTTCGCGCATAATTCACCAGGCATCCGTTTCAGAACACATATCCGTAGCTATATTTTGTATCTTCAGCTGGTATCGGTATCTGTGTGTGTGCGTGTGTATGAGTGTGTCCGGCTGTTGCTGTATCTGTTGTGGCTCTGTATCTCTGTATCTTTATCTTTATCTGCATTGCACCAGTTTTATCTTTTTTGATTTTGTGCCACATTCATTTTTCATTTTTCTTTGTTGCCAATGGTTTTTAATTTCGAATTCAATACTTTTACTATCATTGAATAGCAGTACGATTTTGATTTGACTGGCAACAAGTCACGAATCTTTGAAATGAAAGATTTCTTTATTGTTTTATTTCAATCATAAGAACATACCTTCAATATTCATCAGCTTTAGCTGACCACCAACAAGAGTTTTTCAACATTTTCTGTGACTTAAAGTTTATAAAATTTATAGCTCTTCTACTTTCTTAATGTTCAGCCACAAAGTTCATTTCAATTTAAGTTTAAGCTTTCTGAAGGGGGTTTTATAAGATTCATATTATCTGCCAATGGGGTTTTTTATCGGGAGACACAACTTCATTCTCGGTTAGTTCGTAACTAACGTTTGCAGATACTACCTTTAATTCACATATATAGATATTTTGTATTTACTTTATTTATAAATGGTTCTTTTTTTCCCAATTTGCAGCGGCAGACGTGACTTGTGGGCCGTGTCATTGTTGTACTATGTGACTTAATGGCGAATATTTGCGTTTAATAAATCAGATAGAAAAACAACAATTGCAACAAGAGCAACAACAAAATTCTTGAAGCGATTGCCTAGGCTATGGAAGTTACAAGTAACAATTCCGATTCTAATTTGAACAGCTTTTAAATAGACCGGAATGAACCGGAGTTAACTCGTAACGCATATCGTATATATCGTTCAAATCGTTCATATATCATTCACGCCAAGTCATTTGGGTTTTTAGCTGATTGCACAATCTGTCGCCTGAGAACTCTCGCTCTCGTTAACGAAAGTACCACTAAATGCAAAGTACTGAACTCAATAATAAATATACTAAATAAATGCTTGCCCATAATTTATTATGACTACGTGACGTTCATTTGCTTTGCACTTAAAGCTTAACGAACAGCCCTATATATATTATATACATATATATATATATATATATATAAATATGTGGATACATATATTAAACAGTCATGAATGCTCCACTGGTGTTTTATGAGTGGAACTACAAGCACCAAATGGGCACATTCCTTTTTCAAGGTAATAATATATCATGGTGGCAAAATGTGTGTTTTTGGCAGGTTCTATGTTATTAGAGTGTTTTACAAAATAAGTCAAATATTCATTACAAACTAAGAGACGAACAACAACAGAACTGAGCTTATAAATTTGTATAGAATTATAATCAAGTTGTGTTGAGTTTAAAGCAATTTGCATTTCAGATATGCAAATGCTAATTTTATATTTGATTATAGATTTCAAATTTCGAATAATAGCACGCTTATAGCTTAATATAGTTTAGCCAATTATCAATAGGATTTAAGTGCATTTACAAAGATAAATGCCTATATAGCTACATATGTATAGATGTATCTATATCTATGTAGTACATTAAAAGCTTTAAGCTCTTTGTGACTTGTCGCGATCCGAACTAGAAATAGTAGTATGAGCAACTAATTGATATACATTTCAATTTATTCATATGCTGGCATGTATGTATGTGTGCCTCTTGAATACAGTTATTAAGGCTTCATCAATTATTATGCAATGCGGCAAAACGATCTCACAATAATAAATTAATATATCTGTATATAACATCGAAATGCATATTAATTACGGAATATTTTGCATTTCAATCACATTAATTGGCTTGTTTCCCAGCTGCTCAAGGTCCCTCTCTCTCTCTCTCTCTCTCTCTCTCTCTCTCTCTATTTCTCGCGTTCTCCCTCAGTCCAGCATATTCGCGACACCCGCTGCTAGAAGGCTAGTTTTGCAAGCAGAAAACCATACCCAATGCGACGAAATAATTGAGTTTGATTAACATGGGAAATGCGCGCTCCACTAAAACAAACAAGAGAAAACGTTGCAGTCGGGCGTCACCGACAGAAAAATACTCTGATACCATTAGGTAAGACCGTACATATAGGTCAATCTTTAAAAGATATCGTCAACAACCTACCAAAAAAGTTTGCAATAATCGATTTGATCGATTTTCTGGCCGTCTAGTGGACGTAACACCCAACAATTTTAAAACGTTGTCTGACTCGGGCACAGACACGTCACAATAAAAAAGTGGCTTTCATACAGACGGACGGAAGGACAGAGAGCATGATGGAAATTGCACAATATTCTCTGATTATCTTCTGTACCAGAGTATACAAATCAACAATGAACGATTGCAACAGCAACATTAGCAACAACAATATATCAACAAGAAGAGAACATGTGCAACAGAAGCACACATTTTACTGTTGTTGTTATTGTTGTTGTTGGTGTATTTGTTGCTGTTGCCCAAATATGTATAATGATGTTGCTGAAATCAGGAAGATGTTGCTACGAATGGCTGTGAAAAGAAAGTGAGTGAATGATCGCATTTACATGCATACATACATGCACAGATATGTTTGTTTATGTACAAGCTATTTTAATTTGTTTGGTTTATAAAAAAAAGCTTTTCTGCTTACCTGTGCGCAAAATGCAGTGAGAAATGTTAAAATCCAAAGCCAGCGATGTTGCTGAGCTACTTTTGTTGTTTTTGTTGCTATTGCTGGTTGCTGCTGTCTTTTGAGTCGAATTCTTGTAGTAGCTTTGCTTAGCGTGTACAACATGTTGTGGCCGTGTTGTTGCTGTTTTTGTTGTCTGGTGCTTGTCACTATCTTAGCTGAACACTGCTGTTATTGCTGCTGTTGCTGCTGCTTTTGTTGTTGTTGTTGCTGCTGCTGCTGTTGTTGATAATTTCCTCTTGGTTTTTTTTCCAGCTAATTTCTTTTGATTTTCGACATTTTCAAAACGATCGTAGTTTGTGTTTTTAACAAATGCATTCTTTTCAATTTGTTTACAATTGGATTTTGCTGTATTTTTGTATCTAGGACTTTCCTCACGTCATTCTACGAGGGAGTTAGAGAGGGGGGTGGTGGAGGGGGTGAGAGAGAGAGGGGGAGAGAGAGAGAGTGAGAGTGAGTTACGCGAACAAATATTTTGAAGAGAGGCAAAGAGAGACTGCCGAGAACGACACGTAAAAAGTGTACGCGTGTGTGTGTATGTGTGTGTGTGTGTGTGTGTGTGTGTGTGTGTGTGTATGTGTGTGTGCGTGTGTGTGTCCGCTAAGCTCAGCTTTTGTTGCCGATCAATATCACCTTCTCTCTTTCTCTCTCTCTCTCTCTTACACACACGCACACACTCTGTCGCTGTTGCTGCCAACGTTTTCTGCTTCTGGTTGCTGGCGGCGCCTGCGCCAAAGTTTGTTTTTTTTCAGACTGTTGCTGTTGGCAAGCTTTCGATTTTTTTCTTGGATATTTAAGCTAGTTTTTGTTTTGTTATTGTGCTACGAATGGATTGCAATTTACATTTTGTCGAATGACGTCATAGCAAAAGTTAGCCACAAAACATAAATATGCACAACAGCAACAACAACAACAACGAAAACATGTATATGCCAATAAAAAGAAATCAACAACTTTTGAGAAACCAGTTTTGATTTTAAAACTAAAGTTTATTCCCTTGTTGGTTGTTGTTGTTGCTTGTTAATAACATTGCCGTATGCAAAAAAGGCCTTCAACTTTGCTGCTGAGCAACTTGGCCGAGAGAGAGAGAGAGAAATCTTAAACATTTTTGTTACACACAGAGAATACTCTGGCGAGTCGCGAGCTTACCGAAAGAGATACAAGATCGAAGCTTGAGCCATTGTTCTGTAATTTACTAGAGAACAAGCAAACAACAACAACAAACAGTAAATAAAGCTTGAGAAACAGCAACAAAAACAAAAACAACCAAACACAATGCAAAGCTCAAAAAACGAGTTATTATTTGAGTCAAATTGATGAGTTTTCACGTTAATTTAGGACAAGTTTCTAAGCACAACAAAAACATAAACAAAATATTTTTGAATAATTTTTATAACAATAATTAATAATAATGTTTTCAAATTCATTCACAAATCCAAGCAATATCACGGTGAGTGAATGAATTATACTCAAGTGAAAAATATGGATATTTAAATTTAAAACCGACAACAGGAAAAGCAAAATAAAACAAACGCGACACTTGCAAAGCGACGCTAACAGAGCGGTGTGGGAAGGTAAGGGGTGGGGGTGAAAGCGACGGCATGTAATAACAGCAAACACAACAACAACAAAATCGACTGATGCTAATGCCGGTGTTGCCAGTGTTTCGTAGGTGTTGCTATTGCTCCTAATATTATTATTGTTGCTGCTGCTGCGAAACGCGCTCAATACATCAAAAGTAACTCTCAATTTCTGCTTTTACTTGGCAACGCTTTGCTGGTCATTTCTTGGCCAAAAATTATACATTTCATTTGTGTGTGTGTGTTTGTTAATATGTACTCACGAACTTTTTGTATTTAACAGAAAAAAACTACACATATACAATTTTATATTTTTAAATATATATAAATATGCTCCATACATTTGCGTTCAAAAAATTTTTGCTAACCGTCGCCAAAAAAAAAAAATTTAACAAACAAAAAACAAAAACAACAAAATTTAACACTGGCAGACGCAGACGCGCACACACGTAAACAACACGGGGCAACGGCAACGATGAGGGCGACGGCGACGGCACAGCGGCAAATAGTAAAACGGACGACAATGAGACAGACACTGACGCACACCTGAACACGCTCACGGCCAAAACTCAACTGAGTAACAACGGACTATGGTCGGTGGCTGCGGCAGCGGCTCTGCCTGCATCTGCAAGTTGTTTGAGCAAGTGTGTGTGTGTGTGTGTGTGCTCCGGTGTGTTTGTGTGGGAGAGCCCCCAACACTGGGTGGTTGTTTCTGTACCAGTGCTACCACACTTGGCGCGCTGTTTGAACTGCAGGCAAGTGGTCTTTGCAAACTAAATTTAATAAGACATACGATGCTTAATATTACCTATATTAAGAAATGATAATTATTTTTGGGACATAAGGCTTTCATATTAACTTATTTAAATGTTACCACAAATCTAATATTGTTGTGCACCGCCTTGTATGATTGTTTTTTTTTTAAATTACTGATTATCAAGTGTGAAAGTGAAACACAAAAAAATGTAGTAATTGTTAAAATATTTACAGCACCTTTGCATTTAAATTGTTTAAAAATGCAACTTGCCCTAACTGAATATATTATTATGCCTTCATATCGATATATAGTCTGAGTACCGCATATCGATATTGTTGGAACTGGAATGCAGCAGTTATCGATACCTTACAAGCATCCCTAATTGCAGTGTTTCTTGTTTTGTACATCGCTAACAGCAAAAGCTATACGGTTTTTTTTTTTTGCGAACACATTTAACACTGCCATTTATTAACTAATTAAGTTCAGTAAAATTGAAGCTTTACGCGCCGCTTAAGTGCGTTTTGTGATTGTTGGGAATAAAGCGCGGCAGCTGCACACTGCGCAGCACTCGTAATAAAAAAACCGGCAGCAGCATCCACACACCCAACACACATACATACTTACATACATACATATGTAGGTTGCTTAAGCAAAAATCATCTCCCATTGTGCGTGCGAAGAAGAGAAGCGTGAGCTCGACAGAGAGAGAGCGAGAAAGTGAGAGAGAGGGAGAAGAAACGACAAAGAAGGTGTCATCATCAACACATTTAGGCCATGAAGAACGTCTTGATGGTGGCCGAGAAGCCCTCGCTGGCTGCCTCACTAGCCGCCATACTCTCCAATGGACGCTCCACGGCGAAGCGAGGTTAGAAACACTACAATGACCAGCCTTGTCTACTCATATACTTATTCCTTTACTTAAATCATCCTGCTGATCCTCAGTTTGGAAAATGCGCCTCTTAAAATCATATCTGTGTGTTGATCATCATTGAAATGTCTCTTCATTTTTATTTTGGTAAATTTTCAAGTATTTCAAATAAGAGTTTTTATTATTATCCTAATTGTTAATTATTCTTATCGTAATTATAATCAATTTAAAATATATTGCATATATATACAAAACAGAAGTTCATATAAGGAAAGATATAGCTAGAAATGAATATTATTCAATGAGATCCCTTCAAGATTCGCATTCAACATGTTAATCGTAATTATTACAATTTTATATAGATTATATATATGAGTAAAGAAATAATTAGTTATATATTTCATCCGTCTCAAAGGGAACAACAGCTGCTCAACCTACGAATGGAGCGGAAACTTTCGCAACGAGGGCGCCGTCCACTTCCGGATGACGTCTGTATGCGGGCATGTGATGTCGCTGGATTTCATTAGCAAATATACGTCGTGGGACAAGGTCGATCCCGTCGAGCTATTCGGCTGCCCCACGGAGAAGAAGGAATGCAATCCGAAGCAACAGATGCGCACGTTTCTATCGCACGAGGCGCGCGGCTGCGATTATCTGGTGCTGTGGCTCGATTGCGACAAGGAGGGCGAAAACATCTGTTTCGAAGTGATGGACGCCGTGCAGCATGTCATCCAGAATGTGTATAGCCACAATGTGACATATCGTGCCCACTTCTCGGCAATTACCGACAAGGATATTAAGGGTGCGATGGATAAGCTCGGCCATCCCAACGAGAATGAGGCCAAATCGGTGGATGCACGTCAGGAGCTGGATTTGCGCATTGGATGCGCCTTCACGCGCTTCCAGACCAAATTCTTTCAGGGACGGTACGGTGATCTGGACTCATCGCTCATCTCGTACGGACCCTGCCAGACGCCCACGCTGGGCTTCTGTGTGAAGCGACACGACGATATACAAACCTTCAAGCCGGAAACATTTTGGTATCTTCAACTCCTGGCCGGGCAGCCGGAGTTTACGCTCGAATGGGCGCGCGGACGTGTCTTCAAAAAGGACATTGCCATCATGCTGCTGAATCGGGTCAAGGAGCATAAGGAGGCCACGTAAGATAGCTACAACTGGAACTAAACACGTGTCCGATCTTTCCAATCCATTCACATATATATATATATATATATATATATATATATATATATATTTATATAATTTTGTTTTGTTTGAGAAACGACAGTTGCTTCCATCAATAAGAATTATAATTTAATTTTAAATGGATCAATTGCAGTTGGGCAACTTGAAGGCATATTCATTAAGACTCTCAAGAAGTCTTTAGAATTTAGCAAAACAGAGATTAAGTCAAGTCCCAGAAATTTTAACAACCTCAAATCATAATCAATGCTCAAGCCTGCCTTGCTCCTTCTAACCAAAAACGACTATGGCACTAATCACAGATTTAACAAAACTAAATCTCATCTCTTGCAGCGTGGAGAGCGTCAGTAGCAAGGAGGCGTTTAGGAGCAAACCGCAGGCCCTCAACACCGTTGAGCTGATGCGTATCTGCAGCTCGGGATTGGGCATTGGACCGTATCAGGCGATGCAGTTCGCAGAGAGGCTCTATACCCAGGGCTATATTAGCTATCCGCGCACAGAGACCAATCAGTATCCGGAAAACTTTGATCTGCACGCCGTGCTGCGTGTGCTGCAACCATCGAGTGATTTTGGCGAGGAAGCGCGCGCTATTGCCGCTGATTTTCAGACGCCGCGCAAGGGCAAAGATGCCGGCGATCATCCGCCCATAACGCCAATGAAACTGGCCAATCGCAACGAATTCGAGCGGGACACTTGGCGCGTCTACGAATTCATTTGTAGGCACTTTCTGGGCACCATTTCGCGCGATCTGAAATATCGTACCACAACTGCCAAGTTGCGCGTCGGCATTGAGTCCTTTTCGTGCACGGCGAATGTGTTGCTGGACGCTGGCTACACCAAGGTCATGACGTGGCTAGCATTCGGCAAGGATGAGCCGATGCCGCCGTTTGTTCAGGGCACCCAGGTGGCCATCAATGATGTCCGGCTCGCCGAGAGCCAAACCGGTCCGCCCGACTATCTAACCGAAGCGGAACTGATCACCCTAATGGAACAGCATGGCATCGGCACAGATGCATCCATACCGGTGCACATCAATAACATTTGCCAGCGCAACTATGTGCGAATCGAGACCGGACGCAAACTGATTCCCACCACGTTGGGCATTGTCCTTGTCCATGGCTATCAGAAGATCGATCCCGAACTTGTGCTGCCCACCATGCGATCCGAGGTGGAGCGCATGCTAACGCTCATCGCCAAGGGATCGGCAAACTTTAACGATGTCCTGCGACATGCCATCATAATTTTCAAGCTGAAATTTATGTTTTTCGTGCAGAATATCGCCAGCATGGACATGCTATTTGAGTCCTCATTCTCGCCCCTTGCCGAGTCGGGGAAGGCGCATTCGCGTTGCGGCAAATGTCGGCGCTACATGAAGTACATACAGGTGCGAATATGTATATATAAAGATCTTTATATATATATACATCTTTATATATATAACATTTAACTAATATCTCTTTCTCCCTCTCACTCCCTCTCTCTCTCTCTCTCTCTCACTCTCTCTCACTCTCTCTCTCTTTCCATTTGGTTGCAGATGAAGCCGGCTCGTTTGTACTGCTCGAACTGTGACGAGAATTATACACTGCCCAATGGCAATGTAAAAGTGTACAGAGAGTTCAAGTGCCCGCTGGACGACTTCGGTCTGCTGGCGTTCTCGACGGGCGTGAAGGGTCGATCGTTTCCATTTTGCCCATATTGTTACAATCATCCGCCATTCAGGGATATGCCCAAGTTTGGCGGCTGTAATACGTGTACTCATCCCACCTGCCCGCACTCGCTCAACACGCTGGGCATTTCTGGGTGCGTTGAGTGCGAAATGGGCGTTCTCGTCCTCGACAGCACACTGTCGCCCACCTGGAAGCTAGTGTGTAATCGTTGCGATGTCATCATTAATTGCTTCAAGGGTGCCACCAAAATCACAGTCGAAGGTATGCCAACTCTTGAGAATTGAGTTTATAGAAATATGGTTAATTTCCTTTCACTGTTCCAGAGTCCAAGTGCAGCGATTGTGGTGCTCAGCTGGTGAATGTGGTATACAAATCGGACAAATCGAAATTCAAGGATGGCAGCGAGGAAAAGAGCGGCTGCATTTTTTGCTCTAATGATTTCTCGCATCTCGTCGAGAAACATCGAGCGGTTGCGTCGCGTCAAGTGCGAAGCGGTGCGTCACGTGGCGGTGGCGGCGCTGCTGCCGGTGGTGGAGCCGGTGGTGCTGGTGGCAATGCACGTGGCGGACGCCACGGTGGACGACCGCCCAAGGACAAGATGGCTCAGCTGGCGGCATATTTCGTTTGATCGTTGTTGGCCCACCATCTACGATGCTGATCAACCCTAATTGCATTGCATTTCATTATGTTACTCGTCACTAAATTAGTCGAAAATAATTATTTCGCGAGACTTGGCAGTAATAAATGAAATTTGTATAAAATCTGATTTCTGTTTGGATTGCCGCGCCATCATCATCAAATATCGATGATGCCACCAGATTTGACTTCATACGAATATTCCAAGCTTCACAGGCACATAGTGAAAAGAATCGATATTGCCATTAGGCTAATCGATTATTTTGACTATCGCCTATGCGTAACTATTGTCTTTTCGCCCGCCCAGTAATGAAATGAATTTGCTTGGATACATTCTTCAATCGATGGTAGAAGACTTTAAGTAATAGAACTGAGAGTAAGATAAAGCTGATTTTTCTGTGAATAAGAATATTTGATTTCAATTCAAACTTAGTAGCAACGGCAACGTGCTGGATTCACACAGAGCGACATCAAATATAACTTTTTTGGCGTACCAAAAATTTCAAATTAATTTTTTTACGATATTTTCGTTAAATTACTAAAAATATTTGCAATTCACTGCGAAAATGTAAACAAACCCTGTGCGTAGGATTTGAATTAAAATTGTAAAATGGTCGTTAATCAAGAATGTAAATAAACAATATAATTTTTAAGGATATTTTATTTAAGTACGTGTATCTTACGATCTCCAAAATAAATACAGATTTCCAGATGGGGACGTCTAAATCAAATAAATGAGAAAAGATCTGTCAAAATGGGCACACTGACATGATGAACCTAATTAGCGCTCAGTGGAGCGATGAGAATAGTGAAATCTATCGATATACGCATGCGATGATTGCAGCATTCGCAATTGCAAATTCATTGTGCGATAACAGGCAACGCAAGGTCGTTGCCGATAACAGCTGTTTGTGTCCGTCTGTTATTGTCTTGCAACCCCATCACTATCGTTGATTTTCATTTCCAATGAAATTTTTTCAATTGATAGTTTTAACGAATAAAACACCTCCCAGGCACACTGCGACGCCAGTGCATAGCTGACAAGCGCGCGTCCCGCAAATTATTATTGGTTCGTTTTAGTTTTCTATATTCAGATATTGTCAGCCAGTCCAAAGAATGGACAAACTGATCAAAATGATGAACCACCGATCTGAAATAGTCGTGGGCGAAAAATACAGAATCATACGCAAAATTGGTAAGTGCCCAATCCCATTCGCATTTATTAGTCATAGCCACGGCCAAAAGCGTGTGTGCGACGCAGTTGTGTTCTGTTTGATTGGTTCGCAGATTTGGAGTTGACTCCGATTTCAAATTTTTGTTTCATTTTTGTGATTTGTGATTCTCGTTTTTATTTAGGCAGCGGCTCCTTTGGTGACATTTATCTGGGTATGAGCATGCAGTGCGGCGAGGAGGTGGCCATCAAAATGGAGGCCACCAACGCCCGCCATCCGCAACTCCTTTACGAATACAAATTGTATCGCGTGCTCAGCGGCGGCGTTGGAATTCCCCGCATCCGATACTACGGCAACGAGAAGAACTTCAACATACTGGTCATGGATCTGCTGGGGCCCTCACTCGAGGATCTGTTCAACTTCTGCACGCGCCATTTTACAATCAAGACGGTGCTAATGCTGGTTGATCAGATGATCGGCCGCTTGGAATATGTGCACATGAAATGCTTCATCCATCGCGACATCAAACCGGACAACTTTCTAATGGGCATTGGTCGTCACTGCAACAAGCTCTTTCTGATTGACTTTGGCCTGGCCAAAAAGTATCGCGATCCGCACAAACGGATGCACATACCGTATCGCGAGGAGAAGAACTTAACGGGCACCGCCCGCTATGCCTCAATTAATGCCCACGTCGGCATCGAGCAGTCGCGTCGCGATGACATGGAATCTCTTGGCTATGTGATGATGTACTTCAATCGTGGTGTCCTGCCCTGGCAGGGCATGAAGGCCACCAATAAGAAGCAAAAATACGAAAAAATCTCCGAAAAGAAAATGTCCACGCCCATCGAGGTGCTCTGCAAGGGTTATCCGGCCGAATTCTCAATGTATTTAAACTACTGCCGCAGTCTGCGCTTCGAGGAGCCACCAGACTACATGTACTTGCGCCAGCTCTTCCGGTATGTATCTTCCCCCCTCTATCTCTTTGTCGCTATTTGTATACTCTTGCAGAATATTCAATAATTTAGAATGGTTGAAATTTATTTACAGACACTTTACAATTCAACTAAATTATTTTCTAATCATTCAATTGAAATATCTTTAGAATGGAGAACTGAACTTCACCAAATTAAAACCATTTTCAAAGCAGAAATGTGGTTATTTATAAGAAACTATATTCTTGATATTGAGTAACCAAGTGCGTCTTAATGAAACATCGCTCAGAACCATAATTTTGCTGCAGATGTGCTCTGTACGTCAAAGCTGAACAGAAGTGAATGATAAAACTGCTTTATTTTTGATGAAGAGTGAACTAAGCTTATCAATTAGAATTACTAAGCAAAAACAAATTTCAATTGAAAATTTGACTATTATTATTATTAAATGTGTGCAAGCGTATTCAATTAGGATAGATAATATTATTGTAACGAAATTAATTTGGAATTGTGTCTTCTAGCATTTTGTTCCGCACACTAAATCATCAGTATGACTATATCTATGACTGGACGATGCTAAAACAGAAGACCCATCAGAATCAACAGCAGACTACGGCCAATGTGCTGACGCCGGAGCAGCGTGCAGAGCGTGACAAGGAGAAGCAGAGCGGTAGCAAGCCAACTGCATTGGTTGAATAAACGACGCCCGCCGCCTCCTCCCCATCCTCAACCATCTCCGCCACCCATAACCCTTCCCCACATGGTTAAGATGATGGCCACGACCATCAATAGCCATTAATCGAATGACCGAGAAAAATAAAAGGAGGCGGCCATTAAGTGCACTAGCTGCATTGAAGAGCGAGATAACCAGGATTGGGTGTGCATATATATACAAGATATAAGTATATGCATAACGCAATATACATATATATATATATACATAGTATATTTTTATAAACTGAAAAGAGCGCGACAAAGAATGAAAGAAGCAGCTATACTGTATATAGATTTTAATGTTACACCATTTAAAAACATACTCACACACATATACCTACACAAACACACACATATATGCATACACACATACATACGTACATACAGACACAGACTAGGATATGCATCCTGCAATACATGGCATACCCAATGACATCACAAACAGCCCCCAAAACCCCAACACCTACGTTATAAATTTGATTGCATTATAATATATATTTTACAAAATATATGTACATATACATATACATGTATATATTGTTTGTTATCAATGCTATAGTTTGTCGTTGTTATCAACCCAGACGCCGAGCAGCAGTGCACCGTTAAACATATACACCTAAATGCCTATATAAATACAGTGGTCAGTCCATAAATTCGAATTGATAACCCAATAAGGAAGTGCATAATTTTAAGTGTAACCCATTATATTCTATTGTGCACATCTCAAAGTTTTCAACCGATCATTGACTTTTAAAAGTAACGACCACTATATAAATATATATATATATATATATATATAGTATATTCTCTCAAAAACATAGAGACACAATTTGTTTTATTAGCTAACCACAAACAAATTGGACGCGCGTTGACTATTTTCCCTTTATCGGTTTAAATTACACAAAGTGTTGCGCCGGGTGAACGTCTGTGTCTAGACGTTGATGCATCGTCTAATAAATCTGGTGCACAATTACACAAACACACACAGCCACACAGCACTCACACAGCACACACACACATATAAATATATATATGATATATATGACAGAAAGGCGTCGAGTTCGATTCAAGAATTAGAAGCCGAGCACAAATTCAACACATAACAACAATAAATATGTATAAGAAGTAAATGTGTTTATTTTCTTGAATGTTATTCGATTATAAAATAAAAAAAAAAAAAGTTTTGCGCATCATTAATTTTTTTTTGCGCATTGTTTTTCTTTTTTGTGAACTGAAAATAAATTAAAACGACAAGCAATAAAAAAGAAGATACATTTTAAATAAAATGAAAAAAAAAAATCAAAAAATAATTAATTAGGTTTAAAATTATGTAATATAACAGCAGTTATAACATTGTAATCTATTATTACAAGACACGTTTTCAAATAAAAACAAAATCCAACAAAACCAAGGCAAACGCGTTAGGATTATATGTGCAGGGGATCAATGTATTTCCACATTTACAGCATGCTTTTTGAATAAGTCAAAAGGCTATAACAATTGCTTTTCAGGAAAATATCGCTAATTCGACCAAATCGTTGCACACTTTCGAAAGATTATAGAACTACATTCAAGGATTATGGGGTCATCTAAGATGCCAAACACTGCTACAAGTTTCACGAACAAAAACGAGTCGCAAGCAGAAGATCCTCGTTGTGCTCGGAAACTAGAACATCGACATAGATGTCCTTTGGCCAGTTCGTTGCCCTAATTAACACAAAATGTTTGAAAATGTTTACTCGCAATGATCTGCAGGGATATTTGTTTAGGCTTGGTTTGAATGGAGATTCGTAATTTTTATTGCCTTATACGAATCGGAGGCACAGGGAATATCTTTGTTCCTTCAATTTGCAGTGTTACCCCATGTGTAATTTTTGGCCAAGCAATTTCACAGATCCTGGAAAGTAGTGAGTTCAATAATGTGTGCCCATTTCGTAATCCGTAATAAATTGGTTGAGTTGTGGCTTAAAAACGTAAGTGACGATCTCTATTTTTTATTTATATTTCATTTTTATCAACTCATATACTGTAAACAGTCCGTTTCCAGTGAGACGTACAGCTGAAGAGGAACAACATTAACCCGTATTCAACATAAATATTCGCATCGATAGAAACATGTTATTATATTTTTAATTTCAACATATTTATTGATGTAATTCAAAAAATTAAATATAAGTTATAATTATAATTATTACTGCATACAATGCAAAATTACTTTGCAGTTTTGCGTTTTGTTGTTTTTTATTTATTCATTTTTTTTTTGTATTTTAAATATTTTTTTCTGTTTTTTATACTCCTCTCTCGCTTGGCCTTAATCGCATGTTTTGTTTTCAGTTTTAATTTGTAATTAATTAGTTATTTTTGCGTTATATTTGCATCGCTTTTTGTTGTTGCTTGTTGTTTTTATTTATTTATTAAATCTTGTTGTTTGTTTTTCTTCGTAGTGTATGTGATTCACTTCAATATATAATATATATATATATATATTTATGCGCATATATATACACACGCGAGACGATATTGTGTGTACATATATGTTGATCTATATACATATAGAATATATTTTCATTATTATTACTTTTATTATACTTTATATATTTTGTTTTTTTCTTGTTGTTTTTCGTTTTTTTTTTTTAATGTTTTTATAATGGTTTTTTTTATTTTCTTCTTGCCTTTATTATTATTATGCTAAGTGTTTGCGGTTCTTGTAGTGTGTATATATGAATAGTGGCGTGTATGTGTGTTTAAATGTGTGTGTGTGTGTGTGTTTGGGGGGAGGTGTATGCTTTTTGTTGTTGGTGAATTCCATTTAGATATTTATTGCTGTTGTAGGTGTTGTTGTTTTCTCACTTATATGTTTAGTATTGAATTTAAATTAATATTAAGAAACGTCCTAACTTCCGTTCTTTTCTATATTTCCTCCTCCTCATCATCATCTTCTTATTCTTGCTTGCATCTCCTCTCCTCTTCGCCCCTCGCATTTCCTCTCATCTGATCTCCATTCCATGCTTTTTCATTTACTTTCTGTTTAACGCATTCCAAATTGCTTGCATTCAATTCACTTGTTGTGTTTGTTTGCTTAATTATTTTGTTGTTGTTTTTAACGCTTGCCACCCGCTTGATTATTGAATGCTGCTTCAGCTGAATTACTCGGTGATGAGGGGTTTGCAGTTCGGTTTCTCTTTCTCCTTGTCGCGATCGTTGCGCGGCTCCAATTGTTCCAGCAGCAAAGCTGGATTCGCCTGTCCCTGATTGGTCTTCTGCTTTAGCATTGTCCAGTCGTAGATGTAATCGTATTGATGGTTTAGCGTTCGGAACAAAATGCTGCAAATACAATCAAATCAAATGATGAATAATTAGCATGTAATAAAATACAATCGACACAGTTATACTAATGATAATATGGTAACTTACCGGAACAATTGACGTAGGTACATGTAGTCCGGCTGTTCCTCGAAACGCAAACTACGACAATAGTTCAAGTACATGGAGAACTCGGCCGGTGAGCCTTTGCACAGCACCTCGATGGGCGTGGACATTTTTTTCTCGGAGATTTTCTCGTATTTCTGCTGCTTATTGTTGGCCTTCATACCCTGCCAGGGTAGGACACCGCGATTGAAGTACATCATAACATACCCCAACGATTCCATGTCATCACGTCGCGACTGCTCGATGCCCAAATGGGCATTGATCGAGGCATAACGCGCCGTGCCCGTCAAATTCTTATCCTCGCGATATAAGATGTGAAGGCGCGAGTTTGGATCGCGAAACTTTTTGGCCAAGCCAAAGTCAATCAAGAACAGCTTGTTGCAATGCCGTCCAATGCCCATTAGGAAATTGTCCGGCTTTATATCACGATGAATGAAGCACTTTAGATGTATATACTCTAATCGGCCGATCATCTGATCGACCAGCATTAGCACCGTCTTGATAGTAAAGTGACGCGTGCAAAAATTGAACAGATCCTCAAGAGATGGCCCCAACAGATCCATGACCAGCGTATTAAAGTTCTTCTCCTTGCCATGATGACGAATCCGTGGGAAACCGACGCCGCCACTCAATATACGATATAGTTTTGCCTCGTACAACAGCTGGGGATGGCGTGCATTGGCGCTCTCCATCTTGATGGCAACCTCCTCGCCGCTCTGGATACTCATGCCCAAATAGATGTCACCGAACGAGCCGCTGCCTGCAAGTGTACAACAAAAAGTTAATCGAATCGATTTCGAGTGGAAGTATGTCGTATGTCAACAGCGGACACAATGGGCACTGGATGATATCTGGATACAAGATCACATTTGACATCAACTGAATGGGCTTCCTTGGGTATTTAATAAATTCCTAGCAAGCACTACCAAGCAGGAGCAGAGCAAGTGCAGCAGTCTATTACCGACTATCTCGTCTCGTCTGCTCTGCCATCTCGTACAGAGATTTGCGACGATATCTGGGGATTTATTGATTTCGCTCTAACGGATTTATTGATCGCTGGGTTTGCTCGATCAACTGTTTGACCTCTTTGGGTAACTCAGTGCTTACTTTTTCTTGTATATCTAGGTATAGGTCATTATGCGGGGAGCTATAAAATATCCATTGGATTTAAACTGATCTGATCGATGACACAACTATAATTTGTTTGAATTTGATGATGAAACTCTTAATTGGTTGTGAGAAATAATGGCGTGTATAGCTTACCAATTTTGCGTATCACCCGATATTTGCCGCCAACAATTATCTCGTTGCGAACTTCCTTCACCGTCCGAATCCTGTCCATGTTGGTTCAATAATGGCTCCGCCGCCGCGCTTTGCTTCCAAGGGGCCAAAAGGGTATTGCGAAAGTTCGACAATATAAAACCGATTATGTATCTGTTTCTAGTCGATATCTGTAAGACATAAAAACAAAAACAACTTTTTTATTTCTATTTTATTTATTTATTTATTGGCGCCAAGACAGAAGAGGCAGCAGAAGGCACAAACACTTTCTTTTTTAACGTTTCGTTTGGCCATTTTTGTTGTTGTTGACGTTGTCGCTATGTGTCGTTTGTTATTTTTGTTTTCTTTATATTTTTCTAATATTTTCGCTGTATTGTTTTGTTATGATTTTCTCTGGCTTACGTTATTTCATGCACTCTCCTCTGCACTTATGCTTTGACACGCTCTTCGTTTCCAAAATTGTCTGCGAATATTCCCCATTTTCATAACGAAATTAACATTTGAATCGATAGTCGATATATTGACTGAGTGTGTATCTGTGTGTGTGTACACGTGTATATATATATGTATATATTTATGTGTGTGTGTATTGGACAACAACAAATGATAGCAGAGACAACAGTGTCAGGTGGCCCAGGATGAGACGTAAACAGACGCGTTCAATTGTCGATCGATTATTTATTTTCATAATGTCGATTACTGTATACATAAACAGACGGCACTGATAAACGATAAACAACTGCGACAACTACAACTACAATGACAGGTACCGACTCTACTCCGCTTCTTTTACCCCGTTGGAATGCACATTACACATAAACGCACACATATGCAGCAGCAGCAGCACTAACACTTTAGCATTGATACATACATACATATAAATACACATACACTCACTCACTCACACACACACACACACATACATGCACTCACCACAAACATACAAACACAAATACACACGCACACAGCTGCAGACACACAGTTGCTACTACTGCACCTTACATGTTTTTTTTCAGCCTTTTTTTTTTTTTGACACAAAAGAAAAAATTGAGTCAAGCGCCAGGCCGTAATGAAAACGCATGTGGGGACTTTGATGAAATATTGGTATTGACGAAAATCTTACCACGAAACAGTGTTTCGAACGCAGTGAAACTGGTGGAAACTGATGTGCTGGGTGTTTCTCAAGGTTGGCTTTTTACTATTGTACGGGGGGCCAAAACGAACGACAAAAAAAAAATATTTAGTTGTGTAAAATTTTGTTGCAAATCTGCGTTTTTTACAACGAGCGAGCCCCTTATTGCACTTGTTACTGTCGCGTGATTGTCTTTTTGCACTTTCATACGCGCACAACGAAAAAAAAAATAGGAAATATATATATTTTATTAACTAAAATAAAATGGTTAGACTCCAGCAAAAATGCTTTTGCTAGTGCTGACAGCTAGCGATACACACACAACTATCGACTGACATGATGGCGATAGGCACTGGCCTGACAGTGAGTACACAACAGCAATGGCAATCAGTGTTGCCAATAATCGATTACAAAATCCGAACAGATCGACCAGAAAAATGGGCCAAAAATAACAAAATATATATTAAGGATATTAAGCGAGCTACGTTTTAAAATTAAGTTCGGGGGGATTAAAATAACAGTAATTACTTAATTAGTAGTTTACTTATCAAATATGTTGAATTTTGTTTAATACACCTCTCTTTAGCGGCAAACTGGTTAATTTTTTTTCTATATACAGTATTGAGATTGTTGACTCTTCAAAAAAGTGATGGATTTCCGGGCAAGGGATGTTTGCTGATTATTTCTGACTAAAGCTTATAATTAAGCAGAGATCACTCCGATAAAAAGTCAAAGCTGATAGATGGACAGCAGTGCTGCATAACGACTATGCAACTCTGTACGTTGATGATACTCTTCAGCGTTGCCCAATACCACTAAGCACCCAATATGTAAAATCTAATTAAAAGCGTCTTTATATTTAAGCATACAAAATAGGATAATGAAGATCTTTTAGATGCGTGAGATCATTATTTGGTTAATAGAGTAGAGTAGATATTCAATCCCCTTATGTGTAAGAGTGAAACATTTTTCTGTCACGTCCTTATCCTTAGAACCTAAAACTTTAGACCTGAACACTAATTTCGATTTTGATATGCCAATATTGGCATTATTACTTTAATCTGTTTTCTAACGACATTGGATTGGGCAAATCTCAAAAAGGGTATCTTTGCCTCGACATGCTTAATTCGTTGTTTCTCGACGTACATACATACATATGCGGCGACGGCCTTTTCGACATATATAGATTCACCATTCTCTTTTAGGGTAAGACGACAATATATATATATATATACATATGTGGGAGAGTCTTATTTCCCTATTATTTTCTATTCTCCCCCTTTAACAGCTGCTCGGCACAAGCACATATGTACATAAGACCATATATATTTATATATATGTATATGGAATATGTTTTGCGAAAAATCTGTAAATGCCACAGTAAAAAACATATAGTTAGCAAATTGAAAAGATAGTTTGATGACCTCGGTTAAGGGATGAGTTAGCGTGTCTTTGATGTCTTTGAGTTTCTTCCAGAAATGTCGAATCAAAAATTCATTTTTATTTTTGGTCTATATATTTTTATTAAAAACATTTTTTTTTTTTGGTTGGTTTTTTGTTGTTTTTTGTTTTTGCTTTTTGTAAATAACGTGACGACTTGAAAACAGAAATTAAATAAGTGTACTTTACTCGTAATGTAGTAGAAAGTGTTATAAAAGCAATATTACAATAACTGTGGTAGAATTGGCTCCTAAAATAGATATTTTACAACTGATACCACTTTTTGTCTTTATATTTAAGCATTAATTGATGCGCTGTGCCGCTGAAATCTTGAGCTGTATTGGCCATACGCTCGGCGCGCTCCTCCAACAAATTGAGCTTATCGCCACGCTCCATGGCCAACTGATGCGCACGGCTAATTTCCGATGCGGCTGTGGAAGCACGTTGACCAAGCTGATCCAAATTAGGACCAGGTATATGCCGTGCCGTGGAACGATTTGCTTTCCCGCTTTGTTCACCAACTAAACAAACAATTGAAGCGTATATATATCATTTACAAACTATAAATTATATATAAATATATATATATTTTTTAATTTTGGAATACATACACAATTCTTCGCGATCCAGAAGTTTGGCGCCACCGCCAAATAGACCCTTAAAGAAACCCTCCTTCGGCTGTTCGGGCATTTCGTGTACCGTATATAACTCACCCATCATCTCCAAAATAAATTGACTAAATAATTTGTATTAGAATGTCATGTTATAATAACAATATGTTAGCATATGTATAAATATATATAGTAAGCTTACCAAAATTCCGATGATATCGTAAATTTTTGAATTTCGGTGGGCGATGCCATGTACAATCCATGACCTTTATGACTAAAGCAAAATATTTTTGATATTCTACATAAAAAAAAAATACAAAAAAAATATAGTTGAAAATCATAATACGTAATTTTGATTATTGTTGATTGGTTTCTTACTGAGTTGTATCTTCATGAACAATGATCTGTTGACCCCATATCGAAAGCATTGGATCCACAATTCCCTGTTTACATTTGGTTTGAAAACTGAGATAAAGTGTAAGTGTTAGTTTACAATGCAGACGCAGACAGTTAATAAGCCAAATTGTTATACCTTAACTCCATAAGCGGTAAGAAATCAGTATCCAATAACAGTTTTAGACTAGGAAGACTATGTACCATTAGATGGCCATTCGAAAGATAGGTTGCTAAGCAAGAGCCATCTACGGGAAGAGAGAACAAAAGACCAAAAAAAAAAAACAAGAAAAAAAACAGAAAAGAATAACAACTGTTACAATCTACACTTGCAATTATTTTGTACATGCGAATGGGTGTTCCATTTAGCGAGCACAGACTGTTGTTGTACTACTGTACTACTAGTGTACATGTTTTGTATTTTTATGGACCTTTCATCGTGATAGTTTCTGCCTTGACTGCAAAATCCATTTCCGATAATTGTATGCGATTAATGCAGCATTGATTTGCCACATCGAAGACTTTTGTTTGCTTTTCGCTAGCGATTACGATATATTGTCGATCGGTGAGTGTTTCCAGGCCAGTGCTGACGCTGCCGCTGATGCCGCTGCTGCTGGCGCTGCTGCTGCTGATGCCGCCGCCACCGCCGATAGCGCCACTACCGGTCGCACCACCGCCACCGCTGCCGCCACTGCCACTGGCCACTGCACTACCACCACCAACACCACCACCGGCGCCACTGGCACCACCAGCAGCACCACTGCCAGGTGCAGCAATGCCGCCACTACCGGCGGCACCTGCGCTTCCAGCACCGCCGGCAACCGAAGTGTTTGATATTGTATTGGCAGTTGTTGGTGTAAATGTGGGGCTGGTGCGGCTGCTACTCTTAGTGGGTGTGCCTTCAGCAAGAGAGAGAGAGAGAGAGAGAGAAGAGAGAGAGAGAGAGAGCGGGAGAGAGAGAGAGAGAGAGAGAGAGAAAGAGTTGATTAATGCTATTTGCATTTGTGTAATCATTTTTTCATTTACGATCTTTCTTATCCCTGTTCTCGTCGCGCCAAGGCTCAAATGTATAGGGTATGAGCGAGCCGTAGGAGTCTAAAAAAGACATGGAAGTAATGGAGCCTTTGAGCCGTACCACGGGACCGCCTGCAACAATTATAATGATCACATTGAGTACATTTAAATAGATATATATATAGATAGAGTTTACCATTTATTGTGACCAAGACGGGCTGAGATTTGCGCACATCGCGCTCCGGCATTGTGATGAACAGTGTCAATATTGAACCGAAACTAGTTCCAATCCATAAAGTAGGAACGAGCGTCAAAATATCTGAAAATACAAAGTCAAATTGATATATTGCATTAATCTAAAAGCCAAATGGCGATCAACATTGTATTGCATTTCATTATCGGCTTTTGCTAATCGCTATATATTGTTCTATAGATTCGAATTCTTACATTAAGGTTTTTTTTTTTTAATTGGTTCAGTTTTGACAAAGTTATTGCAGTGGAAAGATTATATCCATCCCTATATGACAAGGACTATACGTATAGGGATGATATCGTGATTAAGCGGACAAAGGATTATATGATTAAAATGATGTCTACCCTGAAAAGTATGCTATATAAATACAAAATTATAATATACATATATAATATGAAATACTCCGCAAAAATATAGTAAATATAGACTTAAATTGTAAGGTCAACTTACCATTGCGTTTTGCATAACTCTCGATAAAAGCTAAGCAGGTAACTGATTCAGAGGAAGACATATCAATGCTGGACATTGATGACGATCTGGATCTCGAGAAGGTACCATCCAATTTATCTGCAAGGCAGTTTTGTATGGGAAGCGAATCGATTAATTGATGATGCATCATATGTATGCATATACATATACATATATTTATATATATATGTGTAAATATATATATTTATGTATATATATGTATATATAATATATATATATATCGGATTTAACGGTACAGCAAAGAGAGTGGCAAACACAATACAATTGATTTATAGAGATTGACAGAATTTAGAAGAGGAAGGAAGAGTGTGAGAAATAGAGAGAGAAAGAGAGAGATAACGAGAAAAGAGAGGAGTAGGAGGAGCAGGAAAAAAGACAGAGAAAGAGAGAGAGAGAGAGAGAGAGAGAGAGTAAAAGCGGCGGGCGGTAGTAGGCATAACTTCTGCTTATTTTAATTATTTGAATAGAGATTTGCTTTGGTTCATATTTTTGTTATATTTATTTATTTTTTTAATTTTTTGCTGCACTATTTCACTAGACTGCTAATTGTTATTCTATGTAATTGTGTATGTATGTGTTTTGTGTGTTTTTGTATGTATGTGTGTGTGTGTGTGTGTGTGTGTGCGACTATTGTTGAATTGATTCAATATGCCAATTACAGATGGTCCCTCTTTAATTGCTTTAAGTGTGTGTGTATGTGTGTGTGTGTGTGTGTGTGTGTGTGGCAGACATGCCAATAGATTTGTTTACTTATGTGTGTGTGTGCCTTTTGGTGTAAGTGTGTGTGTGTGTTTAGGTGTGTGTGTGTGTGTGTGAACTATGCAAAAATACTTTTCCAATGCAGAATTGTTGTCGAGCTAATTTTTTTATTTTTTTTTTTTGTTGCAGTTAGTTGTTGCTGTTGCGGTTGTTGCTGCTGTTATTAATTGCTAATTAGAAGCGTGCACAAATACCGAGAGCGAGCGAGCGAGCGAGACAGAGATAGTGTGTAAGTGTGTGTGTGTGTGAGTGTGCGTGTGTGTGTGAATACAAATATTACAACTTATTAAGAGAGACAGAGAGAGAGAGAGAGAGACAAAGACAAAGTTGGAGAAATAGAAAGAGAGAGAGAGAGAGACAGAACAGAGAGAGAGAGAGAGAGAGAGAGAGAGAAAGAGAGCGAACGAACGAACGAGCGGTAGTGTTGAGCGAGCGAGCGAGTCAGACAAAGCCGGAAGAATTCGATTCTTTTTTTTGTTTATTTTGTATTTATTTTTTTTTTTTGGTTGGTTATTGCTTGTTGTCGTGAACGAAAGAGGCGAACAAATGTGAGCGACATTCCTTCCAACAACCCCACATCGAAGTCCCAATTCCCCACACATCCTAAATAAAGCTGCAAACATCTCCCTGCACCCGCCAGCAACAAAATCAAAGAAAAAACAAAGAACAAAAATAGTAGAAAAATTAAAAACAAAAAAAATTTAAACACAAAACACAAACAAAATTCGGCTGGCAGTCGGGTGTTTTTTTATTTTTGGCAAGGGGCAAGGGGTCTAAAGGCTCTCGAGCTGCCAGAAGACAGATAGAGAGAATGAGTGAGAAAGAGAGAGAGTGACAGAGAGAGAGAGAGACAGAGAGAGAGAGAGAGAGAGAGAGAGAAAGAGAGAGAGAGAATAGAGGCAAACCACAGGCAACGTGCTGCACAATGTGTGTGTGTGTGTGTGTGTGTGGGTGAAGAGCGCGATAAAGTGCCATATCTGTGTATGTGTGTGCGTGTGTGTGTGTCGAGTGCGTGTGCGTGTGTATACGGAGTAATACAGACAACATTTTCGTATTGGTGTTTCGCACAAATACATCTATAAATATATATATATATTTTTATATATAAAGATAGAGAGAGAGAGAGAGTGTGAGAGAGGGAGAGAGAGAGAGAGAGAGAGATTAAGAAGAGAGAAATGCTTGTTGTGGTGCAGTTTGTTGCAGTTGCTCTGTTTTTGTTTTTCTTTTTTTTTTCGTTTTAATCTTGCAATACTAGTTGTTGTAGTAGTTTGTTGTTGTTGTTATTGTTGTTGTTGTTGTTGTGGCTGTTAACAGTGCTCTCTGTTTGTGCTCTCCCACCTTGTGATTTGGACTTTTTTAGGGACTCGTACGATGTCACTGACTGCTGTTGCTGTATAACGGATGTTTGATGCTGTAACTGATGCTGATGCTGTATCTGATGCGGATGCGGATGCTGATATTGTTGTTGCTGTTGTTGCTGTAATTGTTGTTGTTGTTGTTGTTGCGCACCTGTTGCAGCACCACCGACACCACCACCGACACCACCACCACAATCGAAGCTGCCGCCGCAGCCGCCAACAGTTGTCAATGCATCAAACGCGTCAAGAGAAGCAGCGAAAGACAATTGCTGTTGCAGTTGTTGTTGTTGTTGCTGTTGTTGTTGAAATAACAGTTGTTGTTGTTGTTGTTGTAGCTGCTGCTGATCAACGCCGCCACCCGCACTACCACCACTACCAATACCACCAACACCAACACCGCCACTAGCAACACCCGCACCTGCATCGTCCGCACCATAAACGCCTGACGTCGACGCCGACGGCGCTGCCGCTGCATTTGCTGACGACGACGTCGACGCTAACACTGCATCGCTGCCAAGCGTCTGCTGCTGTTGTTGTAGCTGCTGCTGTTGCTGCTGCTGTTGTTGTTGTAGCTGCTGCTGCTGCTGTTGTTGTTGTTGCTGTAGTAGCTGCTGCTGCTGTTGCTGCTGCGTTGCATTTGCGCTGATATTAACCGTTGCAGTTGCTGCGCTGCCGGCTCCGCCGTTGATCTGTTAAACAATAATAATAATTGGAGAGGAGAGAGAGATACACACAGAGAGGAGAGAAAGAGAGAGATAAATGCACTAAATGATTGAATGGAGCATTTCATTTCATTTTGTTCTTGTTGTTGTTTGTTTTTCGGTTAATTGCTTTTCCTTTTTTTTTTTTTTTTTTGCGTTTAGTGTGCGTGTGTTCATGTTTATGGGTGTGCATGTGCCAGTGTGTGTGTGTGTGTGGGTGTGTTACAAATTGAAGCATACTTCTTGCTTTGTGGTGTTTGTAGTGATGGGGAAAAGGAGGGAAGCTCGCATTTGCACAGATGCAAAAGTAACGGTAAACTTAACGAATGCATAACGTATTCGTGTGCGTGTGAGACTTGTGTGTGAGTGTGTTTGTGTGTGCTTCGTTGGGTTCGTGTGAGAGAGTGAGAGTGTGTTACAATTTTCAATATTGCCCGTTGCCCGTGTTTGTTGTTGTTGTTGTTGCTGTTGTGGTGCCAGGCAAATAATCGTATGTGAGTGTGTATGTGTGTGTGTGTGTGTGTGTGTATGTGTGTGTGGGTGAAAAACGTTTGCTGGTGCTTGTGAGCTTAATGCAAATGAATTTATCGATGTTGACATCGATGTGGGTGGCAGTGTTGGTGAATCTCGTAATGGTGCATGTAAATAGAAATGAAGCAACAAATTGTTTTTTTTTTCTTATTCTTTTTTTTCACAACACATACGGCAGAGACTTATTGACAAAGGTTGTAACAGAGAGACAGAAAGAGAGAGAGAGAGAGGCACAGAAAGTGGACGAACGGAGCGAGTAACGATGGCGGCTGGTGAGGGGATGAGACAGACATAAAGCACAGCGGAACGAAGAACGAACAAGAACGATAATTAAATAGTAAATAGTTAATTAATAACAATATGTGAATATATATACATATATATGATAACACAATAAAAAAATTAACTTCTTAATCAAAGAGCGCTAGAAATTGTATGACAGCTGTAGATATGCATGTTTGTGTGTGTTTCTGTGTTTATGTTAGTTGTACGAAACGATAAAGCAAAGCAAGGTTTTATCGATATGTTATATAAATGTATGTGTGATATGGGCGTTATATGATATGACTTTATATATTAAGTACATACATATACGTGTATATGAGAGAAAGCTTAGTAAATATTGTCGTATTATTGGGATTATTCTAATTTGTTTTTCTTTTTACAGTGTATGAGCAAATAAAGCAACGGTTATTGCCGCTGCAAGCTTTTTATTTTTTTTTATTTTATAGCGATAACGAAATCAAAGATTAAAAAGCTGTAACTAAAATATATATATATAAACATATATATATATAACAGAACATTTGACAAAGCTTTAAGGTGCTTCTACAAACACAATGGAAATACAACTGATTGAAATGCGACATCGAGAGTTATCGACAACAATATCGATATTTATCGACATCGATCAATCAACAAGGAGTCAATATTGAATACAATAGATAACAAATCGATTAAGTGGAAAATGTGGAACTTCAAACAGACATGTGACACGCAAATAGAGCGAACACAAACAAACAAAACACATACATACGTACACACACAGAGAGATATATATATATGTGTATATAACAATTTAAGTTAACGATTTCTGATGTACATAATTACATAAATGTACAACATACAAACAGATTTTAACAATGGACCCAAGAAAAAAATTGAGTTGCTTTTATAGTTGCGGTTTATAATGGTATTATGTATTGGTAGATTTCGGGTGGATAGGGCTGGCCGGCAGTACGCTGAATCCACAGGAATCTTAGTAGACTTAATGGTATATGCTGTTTATTTCTTATAATTATTTTGTTTTCATTTCATTTTAGTTATTATTTTTTTTATTTATGATTAAATGAAGATGAGCCATTTCATGTGGTTGATGGAATGCAATGAAACTTAGATAAACAAACGTGTTACGTACAACAGTCAATAACAACCCATTTAGTATAATATGGTTATTTTTTTTCATGGCTTTTGTTTTCGATATATTCGGTTTTACAGTTTTTGCACAGTGCATACACATAGTCTGAGGATTTTTTCTGGTGAAGAAGTAGAATGCTTTGTTGGTGTTTTTTTCTTATTTATTTATCTTTTTTTTTAAATTTATGTGAATGGTAATTTTTGGATTTTTTTTTTTTTGGTACAACAGTTATGCATACTAGTCTATAATTTGGTATTTATGTTTATACACACATATGTTTATATATATATAGGGAGAGAGAGAGAGAGAGTGTGAGCAAGAGAGAGAGAGAGAGATGGAGAGAGAGACACAGTTGTATATAACATTTTTATGTGTGTGCTTGTCTTTATTTTCTTGAGATGGGCTTTAATTCTTCATATAATTTTCCGCCATTTTAATAGCAATTGCAAGGGCGGGGAGTGGGGGGGTTTCCTAAGGGGGTTCACATATAAATATACATATATATATCTATATGTATGCTTGTCCATAAATTTATATATATATATACATATATATATATATATATATATGTATGTATATGGAGTTATTATTGTGATTGTGCTAATCCTTCTTTATTGTACTCTTCTTCATTAACTGCATAGTTTTGTTAGATTATACTGGGTGTGTGTGTGTGTGTGCGTGAGGTGTTCTTGTGCGATGTGTGTGATGGTGTTATTGTTGTTAAAATGAATTACCAAAGAACTTCCATACAATCACATACAGGCAGTTATATTGCAGCTCTTCTGCATCCGTAGCCTAGTTTCAGGAGAAAGAAGCATAGATAAGAATTTGATTTTGGAATTGAAATTTGTTGATTTGAATTGTTTTTTATGTTGATTTGCATTGTTGTTGATTATTATTATTTTTTTTTTTTGTTCTTTTTTATTGGTGCAAAACGATTTGTTGTTGCTTTTTGCTTTGATTGTTGTTGCTGTTGCTTTCATTATTTTATTTTTATATACTTTAGTTGCTATTAAGCTATTATATAAACAAAAAAAAAAACAAAACGAAAAAAAATCTCTACCAAATTGTCGCTATACAAAATGCAATTTTCAAAAATCAAAAATGAAGCAACCCCAACTAATCGATTCGATTCATTTGTTCATTAACAATACTATATATGTATATATATATATAGTACGCTCTCTAATTGGTTAACTTTTGAGAGGGTGGGTGGATTGAGGGGGGGCAAGGGGATTGGTTGCATAACTACAACAATAATCTACAGCTTGCATACCAAATCATACAAAGCTATGTATTTATCATATAAAGAGCACAAAGACATTATAAAGAGGGCTCCACACAGAGCAGTCCAAATAGAGAGAAGGAGAGGATTTGTTAATTGCTTACTTGCCATGGTACGCCCTAACGTACATCAAAACAAAATAAGTACAAACACAAAGATAAACATAAAATAATAAAACTAAAAATAAATACAAAATTTATAATATTAAAATAAATGCCCCGAAATGTTGACAACATGGTAAATCAGCAGCAGCAGTCAGTCGTGTTCATTTTGTGTGTGTGCTTGTTGTGTAAATGTGATTTTGAGTTTTGACAAGTGTGGCGAGTTTCTTGCTTAGATTTAAATTTTTTTGTTTTTTGGTTTTTTGGTTTTTGGTTTTCGATTTTGAGACGAACGAATTTCGCTTACGCTTTGGACTCTCTCGCGATCGCTCTCACTAAACTGCAGCAACTATGCAATGCACAGAGCATTTTGTTACACTCTGGATACACACACAAGGATGCACAGGGATACACAAGGAAACACACATCATACATACATCATATGTATGCTTCTTGACGCTTTCCTATCTGCTTGGGTCGAAGAAGGGTTTTTTTTCTTCTTCTTTTCTTTACACACGAGAGGGGGAAACAGGGGGTGATAGAGGAGGGGGGGAGCGGGGAGAGAGAGAGACAGAGAGAGAGAGACAGAGAGAGAGAGAGAGAGAGAGAGCAGTAGATCATACTTACGTATCTTTTTGGTTAGACTGCCGCTCATCTGGGGCGACACATCATTCTTGTTGTTGGCCCGACCAACACTTGCACCCATACTGATGGCGCCGCCGGCGCGCTGCTCCCGCGGCTGATACTTAATATTTGGCACGGAGAGCAGCCGCTGATCGCGAGACTTCTCTTTAAACTTTTGACGCGACGGCTTTAATGGCGGCAACTGTTGCTGTTGCTGTTGGTGCAGTTGCTGTTGTAGCTGTGATTCGCTTAGCGGCAAATTGTTTGGCCTTTCGCCGCTCTCCGGCGGCTGTTCGAAGTCAACACGCTTTTGAGTTGTCGTCGCCGGCGTCTGCATATCGCCCGTGCCAGTATCACAATTTAGCTTCGCTGTGGCCGCAGCCAGGCCGACATCATCCTCACAGCATTCGAGCGCCTCGGCGGCCGTTGGCAGCGTTGGATGATGTTGCTGTTGTTCATCGCCAGGGCCCGATTCCGGTGAGCTCTCCTTGGGCGCGTAGAAAATGGCGGAACTGTTCCGTATGGAATCGATTTCCGTATTGACATTGAGGCTACCGCCAATTTTCATATTGACTTTAGATAATTGACGCTTCAAATTGAACGTTTTCCACGACATCGATTTGCGGCGATCCTGCAACTCTTTTGGCGCACCCCCAACGCTTTCGTCTCGCTGCGGACTCTTTGCTGCCGCTATGGCGGCCGCTGCTGCCGCCGATGCTGTTGCGGCGCCTGCACCACTAATCAGTGAATCTCTGGTGCTATTGATAACTGGCCCATGATCACCCGCGACGCCCACCGGTGATGTGGGTCGCGAGGCGCCCTGCGATGTTTCAGCAGATGCCGATGCCGCTGATGTTGAAACATAGGCGAACGTTGATGTTACAGCCGCCTCATTTGCCTCGGGTATGAACTCAATCGATGGACTGTCCGGGCTAGTCGTATCGTTCAGCTATATATATATATTTTTGTACATATATAGAATATTTATGCGAGGATGTGGGCAGTGGGCATTGTTGCCACAAGTTTTAATTATGATCCCGCTACCGTATACGTATATATATACATATGTATATATATATATATATATATATATATATATGGTCCATTAACACAGTGGTTTGCAGGGCGACAAAGCAAAAACCAAAACAAACAGAAGGAACAAAAGCAACAGCAATAGTAGAGAAAGAGCAGTGCAACAAATATGAAGGAAATATATAATATTTCTGATTCGAACTCAATTCTATCGCCGATGTGTGCACAAGACACCAGTATGTCTTATATATATAGTAAGTGTTATATGGTGACAGTACATATCACATTTTCTAACTTAGAGCTTTTTATTTGTTCCCATTTCACGCAAAATATATTCCTTATTTGTTATCGCTTGGATAATATGATATTTAAATGTATGTTTGATATAATAAATTTAAGGAACACAAAATATTTACTTCAAAGAATTGAATATAACATTTTGTAAGTTGCAGGTTAATTTTTTGCGTTTTCTAATATCGTTATCAGCAAGTCGAGTGTTTGAATAGTGCACAATTCTATATCGAATTATTCCTTTGATTGTGCAGTCTTTGAACTGCAAATAGTTATATATATATATATAACGAAAAACAAAGCTCAAATCGATTATTATTGCAATTAAAGAGTTGCTCTTTCCTAGTTGCTGCTGTTCTTCTTCACATTTTTTACATTCATATAAATTTATGCTTTGTTTTTTTTTTTTATAGATTTTATATATATACATATATATTTTTGTTTTTTTTTTAAAGGGGCTTATATAATTATGGGGAAGTTTTGTAGTTGAATCAATACAACTATTGACACATACATATATATATATATATATAACAATTAATGGTAGCATTCAAATGCGTTTTGAACGTTGGGGTTATGACGCAAAATTTAATTGGAATTAAGTCAACGGCTTAGTGAAGTTGTTATACGTATAACAGTTATAATTGTTATGCCACTGCCACACACACACACACTCACACCCACACACGCAGGCAGGCAGAACACAGAATCGAAGAAAATTCGTTCGGTTTAACATAATTTTTAAAATCTATTTGTATATCAATATAATATATATATATGTATTTATATCAATCAATATCAATCAGAACCGCTAACAATTGGCTGTATGGTTTTGTTGTTTTTCAGATTGGTTTATAATTTAGTTAAGTTTTAGTTTAGTTTAGTTTAGTTATGTTTTGTTTAATTTAGTCGGTTAGTTTTAGATGAATAGGAAGAAATGGTACATTTTGGTGGATTGGTATTGGCTGTAGTCGAAAAATATTTTAATTGACTTCTGTATGTATGTGATAAACGACAGGCCTCACAATACAAAACAAACTAACACACACTTACATACGTACATACATACATACATACATACATACACTAAACACGCACATCAATCAATCAATCAATCAAAGAAACGTGTCTGGATTTTATGTTATAGTTACTACTAAGTGGAGAGTAGAGAAATAAATGTTTTTATTCTTGATGTTAATTGGTATTGGATATAAGGCTAAGGTTTCTCGTAGAGAGAGACAGAGATAGAAGGCGACAGAGGGAGGGAGTAGAGGTACAGAGTTACAAAGAGAGACAGAGAGAGTGAGAGAGAGAGAGAGAGAGAGAGACAGATAGTAAGAGAGAAAGAGAGAGAGAGAGAGAGAGAACAGAGAGGCAACAGGTGTGACACACACACACAACAACGTACAACAATCAAAACCAATCAATCAAATGACATATCAATGATGTTTCGTGGTGATTTGCGAGCGGTGAGATGTAAGAGCGTGTATTACAATTAAAAACCAATTAATTAATCAGTCAATCAATCAATGGCAATCGATGCAGCGTGCAAAGAAAAATGTTCATAATATATATGTATATATATATATATATGTATATATATTTATATATACACATACATACAGATAATATGCATGTAAAAAAATTTATTTAAATTTGTTTATTTTTTCAAAAAATCAATCAATCAATCAATAATGATTTACCATGCTTACAATTTGTGCGTTCCGTTTAAGTTATTTTTTTGTTTTTTGTTTTGAGTATCACGGCAAAATGAATATCGATTTTAATATGAAAGAGAGGCAGATGTATACAAGTATGTATATATAGACAGAGTGAGACAGAGAGACAGAGAGAGAGAGAGAGAGAAAGAGAGACAGAGAGACAGAGCGCGTATTTATGAGTTCCCCAAGTGGAAAATTGAACCGAAATGGTTTGGGAACTGCAACTAGACTGCTTTAAATGGCACATATGTCAAAAATAATGCATAAAATATATAGTTAAAAAACTTAGTCAAATCAAAATTAATTTTAATGCTAAAAATACTGTCTTACAGCAAATGAAACGGAATTATCAAGTGCCAAAGAAAAATAAGAAATAGAATACCGATATTCGGGATATATATATAATTATGTATATATATATATATATAGATAAATGTATTTATATAGAGCTAGCTAGTTTTGGGCGCTGGTCAAGCATCTTGACTGGTCGCAAACGAAATGAAATACGCAAAAACATATAGAATTATAAGGAAGAGTATGCTAAGAATACTACTAATATATAAATTTAAGCTACATAGATAGTTATATTTAAATGTATGTATATACATATATATAGGTATATGTATATCAAAATGTTTTTGTTTTTGTTTCTTTTCTTTTTGGGCTTAACAATTTTGTATGTAGTTTGCTTGCATGTATGTGTGTGTTTGTTTGTGTTTATGTGTGTGTATTGTACTGGATGTATTTTGCTTGTTTGTTTTTCTTTTTTTCTTTTTTTTTATCAAAAATGAGGGGAGCAAAATCAAAGGAAGTGTGTAATTTGTGTGTGTGATAGTCAATTTTTATTTTAAAATAATAAATACTGCACTTCAATCAAAATGCCAGACAAATGCAAATAGATTATAAATATATATTTTTTTTTGGGCTTAGGTAGGTTTATAAGTAATATAGCTTAGTTAACTAATAAAAATGCGTTTGCTACAATAAATTAGCTTGCTTCATTGTTAATCAATCATTAATGCATATATATATATATTTATATATATATATATATATAAAGATTAAATGATGTACGTTGATTAAAATATAGTTAATGGCATTATTTTTGTTGTTATTATTAAATTTTTGTTGGCTCAAATACAATTTTCAATTTGGTTGTTGTTTATATCAAATTGAAGCGCTATTTGTCTAACACTTGATGCGTGTATTTGTGTGTGTTTCTGTCTGTCTGTCTGTCTGTATGTGTGTGTCTGTGTATGTGTGTGTTTCTGTCTGTCTGTCTGTCTGTATGTGTGTGTCTGTGTATGTGTGTGTGTGTGTGTGTGTGTGTGTATTCGTGTGATTGAGTGTGTCAGTCACCTTGCGTGTATTGGTGTATCTGTGTATATTTCAGTGTATGTGTTTGTGTGTGTGTGTGTGCGTGTCACTGATTGAAGGCGGCAACAGCATTATCATTATTAACATCATCAGTCATCATGAATCATGATCAATTAACATCATCAATCATGATCAATCAGTGATGATTAATAATCATTTATTAGCGTTTAGCAGTTAAGAGCCAACATCATCATCATCAATCGTTATCAATCATTGTTATTATCAATTATGATCAATCAGCACTTACCTGATCTGAACTGGGCGAACGGCTTTGCTCCTCTTTGCTCTCAATGCGTTTTGGACTTTTTGGTGTTCGCGAGTAAGGATCGTGTGCGCCATACAGATCGGGACATGCAACACTCAATAGGCAAATTTTTTGGATTATATCAATTATGACAAGTCCGTATTCGGTACCATAAGCCATTCTAAAAACAGAAAAGAAAAGACCACGCCATCATGTCAACAAAAACAACGGCATCCAAAAAAAAATACCATACAACAAATCTCAATACTAACAAGTAAATAAACCAAAAAAATCGATAATAAAAAAATGATAAGAATACCTTACATTTTATATCTTATTTCGCAACGTTTACACACACACACACACACACTCACCCGCACACACACACACACGAGGGGGCAGGCACTAAAGTCCGTCTGTCTGTTTGTCAGTCATGCCGTTTGTGATTCTGTCTAAAGCTCAATTAAATCTTACTCTAGCGAGTAGCGAACAACAAGTGGCGAGTAGCGAGTGACGAGTAACGAATAACGAGTAACTGCTTATACTCGTTCTAGCTGGCAACTGTTGCAACTACTTCTTGCAAGTACACAACGCAAAACTATAATCAAATAATATGAAAATGTACTCTAACGAGTGGCGAGTGGAGAGCAACGAGTAGCACTCGTTCTACACAACACAGAAAATAAAAAGCACAGTTAAGCAGGTGCGCAGAGCTATCATTGCGTCCGTGTTTATTTTTTTTTTTTTTTTGAACGGGGGAATTGTGGATTGGGTGTTGGCTTTCGACTAGCCTTTACTTAGTAGTATTTAGTAGTCAGGCGCTTTCATAAAACGTCATGCACAATATACGAATACAAACTACGAATACTGCACTAATTTTTTAGTTTTTTGACTCTAGTTTCTTGTTATAGTCCGCGTGTGTCCGTGTGTCAATTTAATGTGAGTGTGAGAGCGTGTCTGTGGGTGTGTGTGTGTGTCTCTCGGTGTGTGTGTGTGTGTGTGTGTGTGTACGAGTATGGAAAGTGTATGGCTTAAGGCTATGAACTACAGCTACTTACAGGCCATAACTAGAGTTGATGCACAACGAGGTAACCTGCACGGTGCGACGATTCGGGCCCGTTGTGAGACAGACCAATTGGGATTGAAAGCCCGGCGGCTTGCGCTGAGCACCAAAACGTACCTTAAGCGTACACTCCGTCTACAAAATAAAACACATTTGTTAAATAGTACAAAACTAAACAAGCACAAAATAAAACGAATATTAAAATAAATACATTTGTGGGCATTTACAAAGAAACAAAAATTGAAATAAAAAAATGGAAATGTTGTTCAATAAGATAGACGATATCATTCAAATATATTTGCCATTTGTATTTATTGCAGTTATTGGATGATATCAGTTATAAGCAGTGTGTCAAACCGAAACTGGAATTGGAACTGCATGCTTATCGATTGGAATTTAAAATACGAAGCGGAATCATAGCCCAAAAAAATTTGTATACTTCTTGTACGAGAATGATATATATATATATATAATAATTGGAATATCTACATTGCCCCCTACTCAGCCTATAGCTCCTCCATCAATCTCAGCTCTTGCACGAATGCGAGAAACTTTTGTTGGGTTGAGGACTTCTATGTCGATGAAACTCATTACATGCATTCCTAGGATGCTGCATCCTGTTCTAGTCAAGGCGACACAATCTGCTGGGATGTGCATTGAGGATTCTCTCTTGCTTTCAGAAAACCTGCACAGTTTCGGTACTGCAAATATTTAGTTTCGTTAGATGACTTGTTAGTCTGCAATGTCTATTTTCCGTAGACCGGTGAGTATCCTAAATCTACTCTTCCCCATGGTTATTACTTGCTTAAATCGCTTATGTTTAGAGCCACTCAAAAGACATCTGGCTTGTCGGAGTCCTGGTGTCTCTGCCCAGCTCCGTTGTCCCCTCTGTCCTTCTTAATTTCTAAGAATAGTAATTGAAACGTAAATTTCGTTACGGTTTGACAAACTGGTTATAAAGATTGCTGGAATTTTGGTGGTGTTTTTTTTCGATATGCCCACAAGAGAAGAATAATGAGAAGTGTATTTGTACCTTATCCGAATCACTTGATTCTGTCTTCTGCACCTGGTGTCCGGTAAGAAAATCGCATTCGGGACTGGTGCCATAGATGTCATCAAAGTTCTCATAGAGTATTGGTATCTCCAGCACCAGAACATCCGATGTGGACTCGACTTTGCGAAATTTGAACAACATTACCTGACCCATCGCGCCGGCGACGCACAAGCGACGCGACTCCGAGCATAAAAATATCAAATGCACTGCCAGCGGATTATCGCTGTCCGCGTGGCTAACATGACGCGGCTTTTCAAACATCTTCGCCGTCTTTAATTTGTACAAAATCTATGAATTCGATCAATCAATGACAATTTTTTAATAATATAGTTGCTCAATTGTTTTTGTTGTCGTGTTGCATATGTACCTGAAGTGTGCCAGCGCCAGAGTCCCAGAACTTGAGGCTGCCATCCTGATGGCCAGTGATGACAATCTCCGAGTATGAGCACGATGCTGGTGACCATTCGCCCCCCGATATGGGCCATTCACGCTCCGAGAAGCCTGTCTTTTTACTTGTCGTTGTGCGACCAACCTGCGATAGAACCAAACCCAAAAAAATGAGAGCGACAGAGGAAGAGAGAGAGAGAGAGAACATTAGTATATGAAGCACATTCGATATGATCTTGAAAGGGGGATCCCTTCAAAGTGTCTGCCAAAGTTGGTCTACCACTTGAAAAACATCATATAGCCGTTTGCACTTACGGAATAGAAAGCAGGAACCAAGTCCGATGGGCAATCGGTTAAATATGTGCAACATGTAACAGGTGATTCGTGTAAGTCCATTGGATAAGGCGATTCAAAACATGGAAAACCGGGCGTTAATAAGTCTATTAATACTAAGTCATATTGAAGCAGCACAGCTATCGCATACGGTTCCTGGGTTTCTGTATATCCATATACAAATAAAAGAGACACGAGATAATAAGTGAAGCTTGAAAAATGCTAGCTTAAATATAGTCGTACCGCAGGGCCAGGGATTTTCGCAGAGTGTAATGAAATCGCAAACGGCATGCTCCATTTCCAAAACGGTTGTAGTCTTGCCAACCATAACGGTGATGCAATTCGACTTTGAGCCCTTCTCCGATGGCATGCCACCAGAGAATATTGTGAAGGTTTCGCTAAGCGACAGAGTTAAAGACGAAAATGATAAGAACAAGTGTATATATAAGAAAGAGAAAGATAATTACCCAGTTGCGCTTGACTTCAAGTCAACTTTATAAATCGGTTTACATTTCTCTGTATTGCCTTCCTTGTTGATTTTCGCTGTGGTATCAAAGAGCCATCATTATCATCATACATTTACAAGCAATATTAATAATATCACTTACCATGCGGACAAACTTGCGACTGCGGCTTGGGCTGTGGCTTGGTTGGCCAAGAGCAAATCGAGCCATCTGTGTGCGATGATACAAAATATTTGCCCTCGTAATGCCAGGCCAAAGATTTAACAGCCTCGGCTGCCTGCCATCGTATTTCAGCGCATTTCACTTTCAGATCCCACAACACAAGCAGCCCACATTCAAATGCAATAAGCAACTGTAAACAATAAGTTGCATTTAAGAAATGTTAACTATTGTTGCTGCCACTTACCTTGTTTGCATCCAATGGATTATCACATAACGCAATCACAGCACCTGGATGACTAGTTCTAACCCTAGAATAAAGAACATTAAAACCGCATTACATCTCGGGGAATTTCGAAAAGTATGCAATACTTTTGATTTGCAAAATATTTGTTCAATTTGGTCTGTTTATGATTGCGGCTCAAATGATAATTGTGTGTATGTTCTGGTCAATACTCACACTTCAATTGCTTTATTCCAGTTAATAATATATCCACTAAGTGCAAATGTATCTATGTGAACGACGTGTATGTTACCCTTCTCGGTGCCGACGTACAGCCATTTGCTGCCAACGGGCAAATGAATGCAAGTGACTCTAAGATACAGATAGAGAAATACTATTTTATCTCTATTCAAACATATATATATATATATATATGTATATATATATATATAAATATGTAGGTTGAATATATTCTAATTACCGCTCGCGCTGAAATTTGAGGCTCTGCACAATGCGTGGCGTCTTTTGGCGTATGTTCCACAAGTGAATCGTATCATCGGCGGTGACAGTGACCAATGCGCCCTCATTCACCAAGAATTGGGCAAAGAGCACAGCGCACTCGGATTCACCCTCATGTTTGGCATGCGCATCGACGCCAGGTCGGCCCAATCTATTGGACATCAATAACCAAACAGAAAACAATTTAAATAAATCAATTATTTGTATTTAAAATTCTAAATATATTTATGCTATGCTCGTATTTATTTTTCTCTGTTTTTAATGCTCTCAACGCAAAATGAAACGGTCTGAGAAACTTACATGCGTATATAGCCAGATTTATCACCAATCGCTAATAGTTTTTGTACTGGATCGAAGGCAAAGGATGTGGGTGAGTATGGAAAGCCATGGCGAAAGGTCTGTAAAATAGAATGAGATATTTTGAATCGAAGCATGTATGTATGTTTGTATTGAATGTATGAATGTTCGTATGTATGTGTGTATTAATTAAGCACACTTTTTTTTTATTATAATGCTACTTGTGATGGTACGTTGATTGTTGAACGGAACTGTGATAGCCGCGTGTGTCTTATGATAGATTCGATTTAAGTTACAACTACCAAATAAAACATACGCAGGCTACAACAGACGTCAATTTGTGAGCAGATATTCGACTAGATAGCTAGCTTTAAGTTTTATGTTTGATGTTTGCTTACTTTCTTTAGGGTGAAATGATCGGCCTTCAGTTGCTCGAGAATTTCCTGCTCCTGGCGAATGGCCTGCGGCTGTACGGTTTGTCGAAATCCATCCAGAACTCCTTTGAATGTGAACTTTTTCATTTTTCTAACATGAGTCGTCCTCCGCGTCTTCTGCTGCTGCTGCTACTACTTTGAAATGTTCTCAAACGTTTATTGATTGGAGTTTTGAGAGCAGTTAATTCCTAACGATGACGGGTCTTCGTCCTTGTCTTTTAACTAGTTGTATTTGAAAGGATTTTGATATACTTTGGTTTTGGGATATTGAGCGACCTCAGTCGATATCCGGTCAAATCGAGCTGGGCTTATTTGTTAAATAATTTTCCGATTTATTTGCTGTTAGTATTTGTCTCTTCTTCGTCGTTTTTATTTTTTACGGATTGTTTTTTGTTGGTTTGGGGAAGTGAAACTAGGTTAGTAATAGTCCAATTAAGAGCTGCAATCAGAATCACAAAAGGTAAAAATAGCAAAACGTATTAGTTGCAAAGTTTAATTGCATATGGCCTTAATGGATTGTGGCCACACAAACAAACAAACACACACACGCACACCACAACCCCATTGTATCTAAGAATCTGATGGTGATGCAATAGCAAAACCCAACTAAACCAAACACAAACACATACACAAATACACTCACACACACATGTGAAACAATTGAACGGAATTGCATTTCGCTTTAGAGAACACATAAGAAAAAACACCAACAAAATTGCACAAAATCGTTAGCATAGTTTTTAGGGCGCAAAAAATAGCGTATACTATTCTTCACCCTCCACCCGTTTTAGGAGCCATCAAAGTGCAAATTTCTTTGATTTCTATACAAAGATACGAATTACGATAGCTGATATAGCATATGGAACCTGCCACTTCTCTAAATAAAAAATACAAAATTATAGCACAAAATTTAGAGTCCTATAGTTCAAAAAATGGAAGTTATGCAAACATGGATTATAGAGTATATCAGTTTAATGTTAACTTGTTGCTTTAAGCTCAGTATTCAGTAATTATATTCATTTTGTTTAATTTCTAGTTTATATCTATATCGTATATATATATATAACGCCAATATATATTTGTGAAATTGTTAGTGAACGCCTATTAAGCAAGTAAGATGAAATGTGTGTTAACATAATTTATGTGCAAATTGACTAAACAACAGATTGGGTTCCATCCGAATGCAATCAAAAGATCAGCCAATTAAAGTGTCTATCGATATAGCGATAATATAATAACGTTACCGTTAACGAGCGCTTTGTCGCCTGGCCACAGCGACGACGATAAATTAATTGAGGCACAAGCCGCGCTCAAGTGCCATCTTCATTCTCGATGCAATGGCCGTTGAAAAGGTGCTTGCTATAAAACGAGCAGTGGCGCTGGCTCGTGCTGCCTGTGTGTGTTTGAGTGCGAGTGGGCTGGCAATAAACAAATGGAAATGGGGGATGGTAATGAGGTTGTTCTGCGCCTGTGTATGTGTGTGTGTGTGTGTGTGTGTGTGTGGTTGGCCTGCGATAAATGTGCTGATGACTGTGGGGTAGTCGTGTCAAGAGTCAAATGTTAAATGGATTTAATTGAAAATCGCTGTTGCTACATTATGTTGCACAACCAAACAAAACAAGCACACACAATGGAGACCTATGGCAACACATCAAATATGTGGCTTATACTTTTGTGTGCATATGTGTGTGTATGTATGGGTGTGTGTGTGTGTGTGTGTGTGTGTATTTGCACTTATTTTTGGGATGGCACACAAATCGATTTTTCGCACACATCGTTGTCGACATGTTGCTATTTCTTATTTGCAATTGTTTACGCTTTGTCAAACAAACACACACACACAGACAAACAAACAGAAAAAACGCCGATAAACGTGTTTGTGTGTGTGTGTGTGTGTGTGTATGTGTCGCCAGGACACACGAGCGCGCGCAACAGTAAAAAGTGAAAAGCAACTCGCTGGCATACTTTAAATTTAATTTGCGCAAACATAAAGCACAAACACACACACGCACACACACACACACACATATACATGACGGCGCCTGGGCGACGGCAAAGTATAATTTAGCTGGCTGCTTTGTTTTTAATGACGCTCTCTGTGTATGCGAGTGTGTGTGTGTGTGTGTGTGTGTGTGTGGGAGTGTTTAGACATATATGTATATCTATGTATATTTATATATGTTTGCGTGTGTGTGTGTGTGTGTGCAGCCTAATGATGATTAAAATGCTATCGCTCGTTGCTGGATGTGCAAACAGCGCTTGGAATTGGGAGGCTGGGAAGACTAAATCCCTCTCTCCATGTTCATAAGTACGCATGTATGTGTATGTATGTGTGTGTGTGTGCGTGTGCGAGATAACCTCGATTTACAGATTTTTCACACACGCAAAGAGCTTTTCTTGCTTTTTTTTTGCGCTCTTCTTTCATCTTTCATTTGGCTTGTTGCTACTCACTTGGATTTACTACATTTTTATTTGTTCGTTTGGCGCCTTATGTTTGCACCCCCCGCGCCCCGGCGCCAGCACAACAACAACAATAAGCACACAAAAAAAAAAAACAATTGAGAAAATTAACTACACTATTTATCTGCAAAGTTGTGCTCAAGTATTTAGCATTAAGTATTTAGCATTGCATAAAAAAAGAAAATCACAAAAAAAGAACTGCGGAATAAACAGTTTGGTTTTTGCACACACATATATTATGCATAAATGTATTATTATAATTTTTGTTTGTTAGTCTTTTAATTTTATTTTGTATTGCACATTCAAGTTGAAGTTTGTATTTTCGCACAAATAAACAAAAATATGTGTATCAATTGATTTTTCACTAGAAAAATACACACACAGGCGCACGCATACACATACACGTACACATACAGAGACGGAGACAACGACAACGGCAACAAGACAAATGGCAAAAAAAAAAAAAAAAAACGTAGACGACGTCGAAACTCAAATGTCGGACACACGTGTACGACGAGACAAAATGCTGCTGGTTAGCTGGTTAGTTGGCTACTGGAGCTGCTGCTGCTGCTGTTTAAGTTGAGCCTGAAGCTGCTGCTGAGTGGCGTCGTTTTTGTCGTCCCTATGTATGTGTATGTGTTTGTGTAAAAGCATTTTTTTGCACCTTGGTTTGGCGCACGCGAGCAAATTCACGAGAGCGAACGAAAAACTCTCTCTCTCCCTAAAAACTGTTGTGAGTGTGCCAACCCTGAAGCTTGTTTTCGTTCTCTCGCTCTCGCTATCTCTCGTTCTCACTTTCGATGTGGTGCCCTGCTGTCAGCTACAACAGCTGCACACAGCATGGCACGCGCTCACCCACTCACACATACACACACACACTCTCTCTCTCTCTCTTTTGTCGCATTTCAGAGCGGTTATTGACAGTAAAACACATAAAATTACTGTTGCATAGCTTGAGGGCGTCCGATAGATTTACAGTTACAACGAATTGCTTACGTTAATTCTGTTACAATTTATTTGCACACATTTTTCTTTCCTCCTTTTTTTGCATCGTTAGCCATGTGTACGCAAATGTATGTCGGGAGTGTAAGTGTGTGTGTGTATGTGTGTTAATATACGTAGTAGTTGGCCAATGCGCATGCTTACGCTAATAGGCCAGGACGAATACAATGTGATTCGTGGTGAAACTGTTTTTTTTTTGTTTTGCGCGCGCGGTCACATGACTCGAATCAAGTCCCTACACACACACACACACACACACACATACACACACACACACGCACATACATATATATATATATATACATATATATATAAATCTGTTGAGGTAGCGAGCAGAAAGCAAACAAAGACTACCTATTCCCCCCGCCCTTTCACACTAACCGAATCGTTGCCATTACGCCTCGCAGTAGGCTATGATTTTTTAATTAATTATTTATGAGCATGCTTTGCATTAGTTAACACATTAGTTAATCAAACACACACACACACACCCATACATTTATGAACAATTTAAATTCGTTTACGTTTGCGAAACATTTGTGTATAAGAAGGAAACGTTGCACGTTATTTGGCCAAAAGGAAAGTCGAAACTGAACATTCGCGTTGCGCTCAACACTTTTGCTGCTGCGACAGCGGCTTCCGCTGCTGCTGCTGTTGTTTCTGCTGCTGCTGCTACGGCTGCTGTGTGTATGTGTTAGAGTTGGACGCGTGTCGTCTTTGTATTTTATACTTTAAAGAAATATATATATATATTTATAGATATAATATTTTATAAATTTGGATCATATCCGAAAATTATTGAAATAGCTTGCTATGGAAATAATTTGGTATTCATACAAGGGTATAAGTAAATGTGTCTAAAGAATTATATTATGAAGCAATTAATAAATTTATTTGGTTTTTTTTTTTTAAATATTTGAATTATCAATAATATTGTAAAACTCTTTTAAAATTAAGCTATAGAAATTTGCAATTTAAATATGAAGAAAAAAGCGAAAACCTTCTCATTCGTGACGTGTTGGCCCAAATATGTGGCACGCGCCCATCTCTAATACGTACCGCGCAGTTTGAGCGCGTACATACATATAGATGTGTGTGTGTGTGTAAATGTATGCCCAATACAATACACACACACAAAGCCCCCCACACATACACACAGAGACTTGGTCAGCTTGGCAGCAGTTATGCAAAGCAGCGTTGCCTAGATTCGCGTCGCGTCGTTTAAGGGTTGCCGCAGAGCAGAGCTTTGATTTGCGTTTCCTTTGGGCCTAGGCCTAGTGCGGAATTTGGGCCAATCGGGAATCCTGTGAAGCCATGGCCTGGAATCAATACTTGTTGTCCTCCACACATACATACACACAACACGTACACATCGAAAAATGTAATCAACTCAAGTGTAAATACACACCCACATCCAGCTCATCATAATAGCAAAAAAAATTTGCATTGAAATTGTAATGAGTTATGCCGTAAAATGTGCTGAACGTGCTCTCCACAATTCTACACACTCTCCTTGCCTTGCCTAATAATAACAGTTAGGCTGGCAGGGCGGCCATATTAATAACAACTCTCGCAAACACAAACACAGACACACACACACACACACACACACGCACGCATTCTGAGCTGTGTATGTATACACTCGACCCATTAACACACAGAAAAGTATGCAATAAAAAGAAGAAGAGAACAAAAAAAATGGCACAAGCTCTTGCGTCATATGCGCCCAGGAATCATCTTGGAATCGTGTTTTGCAAATAGGCACACACACTCAAGCATATACACACACACACACACACACACACATACACGCACACTTTATCATCCCAATAAAAAACTTGTTGGGCTGGCACGCGTCGAGTCATCCACCAGCAGCAGCAGCAGCAGCAGCAGTCGCAGTCGGCGGCAGTTGGCGGTGTGTTGATAGCGATATGGGGGCACCATAAACAAGAGGGCGATGATGGTATTCACCCTCCTCCTCTCCATTACTTGTGTGTGTGTGTGTATACATACATTTATAAGTGAGATTACAAAAGAATTCATCATTTTAGTTTAAGTGATTCATTGAGCTGAAATAGTCATCTTAAGAGTGTTATTTTGCGACGCTGACGTCGAAGTCTGTATTGCTCTGCTCTATTCACACTAACACACTCACAGGCACTAAGCAAACATGTTGTCATTTTTATCACCATATGTATATTCTTATACACACACACTCATACACGCATATGCGCAGATATAGATTGTGTATTGTAAAGTTTACGAAACAAAAAAAAACAAAGAAGAAAAAGCGCAATAAGCTGGCGCTGCTGCGGTCAGCACGTTTCTGCCTTGCACAATTCACACATACGTCAAATATAACATCATCAGTAACAGCAACAACAGCAACGGGAACGGCAACAACAATGCCACACAAATTCCACATCATACGACACCCCCACAAAATGCGCCCACCTGTTTCATTGGGATGTTTTCAACGTTGACACCTGCACGCGTGGCCAAATTATTTAATGCAATGCGTCGTAATTACACTTTTTTTTGGCGTAATGCAACTTTCGCACCTGGACTCCAACGTGCAGAACTTTTTTTCCTCTTCAGCAATAGTTGACAAATTACACAGAGAAATCGTGTCGCGTGAAGCTTCTTCATACAACTGAGCACGACAAGTAAACAAACGTAATTTGCGCAACGTGAAGCTAACATAATATGTTATATACGTAACAGTGGCGTAATGTGCAAAATCAGCCCTGCAAACGCAAATCGGAGGAATTGAGTGCAAAATGCGCAGCGTTAGCGCACACTGAGTAACATATCTACGTAAACACCACAGTCTCTGTTAATTGAAAAGATAAGTTTAATTTGAAAAACTCAATCAAAAAACTAACGGATATTAATAAACAATGCAAATTTGGTATTCAAAATGTATGATAGGTGATAGTACTAATTTAATGGCTTGGAAGCAACAATTTGTAAAGCATACTTACGGTTAACATTAGAAATAATTTTTAAATTATTATATTTCAAAATTTTCAATAAGAAACCTGTTCTTATAAATTACAATAATAAAAAAATTCACTGATGTCGAAAATATCGAGTACATTCGATTACTATGCATATTTATAAAACTGTGATAATACACTTAGTATGCTTATGTATATACAATAATAATAATAATAATGATAATTACACATTGCTTGCCATATTTATATAACATATATATATGTATATATATATAGGGTATGCACCGTTGTAAAATAGTACAATTTATATAAATGAGCTAAGGGCACACATACATATATACAAGCAACGCGAAATATATATTAAAAGGAGCAGTATGATGCTGCTGACTCCGCTGACTCCGCAACAGATTCATACAGAAACAATGGAATCCTCGTCAATTCGAGATGAGTATATTTGGCTCAATTGAGTGCAGGACATTGAAGCCCTTGTGTAGAATGCAGGTGCGCAGAACGCCGCAGGCGACCAAAAAATGCGAGAACTGCAAGCAAAATGAGGGATTAATGATGAGAATCGATTTTATAAGATAAGCAGAAAATAACAAAGATTCAAAATACGCTTGCAGATGGGATTTGATTAAAATATCTTAAGAATCCAACTCTATCTTAACATCATCTCGGGCTAAGTCGCCTTCTGAATTCTGATTTGTAAATTACAATTTGCATTTCATCGAGTTATCAACTTTCGAGCAATTAAAATCGAATGGCCCCCTGCAAACGTATAAAGATTATACAGATTCGATAGTTAAGCCGACCTCGACGGCATTCTGGTGAATGTTGCTGACACAGACGACAATCCGCTGGCGCAGCTGCTGTTCGAGATGGGGCACATTGAGCGCTTCGAGACGCTGTTCGCCGAGCAGCACCGTCGCAAACGGTATATTGATGCTATGCGGAACATAAACACGTGAATATTCCACAACGCTGCGCAGATCGATGAGGGCGAGCTGATCGGGAGCATGCATCAGCAGCTGATGCACATCCTTGGCACTGATACGCGGACACTGCTCCACCTGCAGATGCTTTAGCTCCACATCCGCCTGCCCAATGTCCTGCTTAAAATAGTCAATTAGACAGACAGCTAAGAGATCGAGGCAGAAGAGAGAGGAGAGAGGGGCACACATACCAGTGCATGTGCCACCTGGGTGCGCAGAGCGTGCTGGCGATGCGTTATGCTCTTCGGCGTACACTCGTACATCTTTTGTGACTCGATTACGCAGCTCTCCATCACAATGTCGGGCAGATCGGAGAAGAGCAGTATGCACTCGTTGAAGCCAGAGCTGAGCAGCGTGCTCTTCAGCTGCTTGAGTATCGCGATGCCAATGAATAGCGGATACGAACTGTCGCCCAGCATCAGTTTATCCCATAGATGCAAGATCTTGTGCAGCGGAAATACATCTACCAAAATAAATCAACTATTTATCAACTGCAAATTCGATTTGTATATGAGTTTATACAAAAAATGATTACAAACTGTTAAATATATATATATATTAGTATTTATTTTTATTTTTTTCATATACGTACGTGAGAACATGGTCAAAAACCAGGGTATCGCAAACAGTTCCGGTATAAAGTTAATGCTCGCTAAATGCTGTGCCAGCAGCGGTTCATGGAACGCGCTCAGCTGTGAGAATTTGCTCAGATACTCCTTAATAATAGCCGAGTTGTCCTTCAGGAAGAACCATTGCAGATATTTCGGTATGAATCGGAACAGACTCAGAAATGCAAGCTCTGAAAGGAAAGAGAATCTGAGTGAATAAATGTTTTCAGATTAAAAGCAATGACACAATTAAATTTCTTGCTTTAAGTGTAAAAAATATTAGATATATAAATATATATCTCTATATGTTTATACATTAACTTATTCATTTATACTAACTATTTGAAATTATATAGAGCTGATTGAGTTTTTCTATTTGTTTTTTTCCTCAATTTATGTTAACTAAATTTAGTACAATGACAAACTAAATAATTTAAGCTAAATGTACACAAAATAAATTTCTTGTATCATATGTAAATAATATTATATATGTATAAGTTATTCTACCTTTTTTCTCGCAATTTATATTGATTAATTTTAGGACAATGACAAGCCAAATGTACACAGAATAAAATGAATAATCACCCTCATTGTTAAAGTTGAGATAGAGAAATGGGGCGGTGAGCGAGTCGAGGCCCTGCCAGTAGACGTACTGCGGATGGGCGGTTACCCAGGCCTTGAGCAGCCGCTTCAGCTTGCGATGGCCATCTGGCGAGGAAAGCAGCTCATCGTACTGATGACACCGCGGTATGTCCACTTCGATCTGTCGATCCGTTGTCGTCGTTGTGAACTTATCGATTTTCGAATAGCTCGCATTTGGCAGCACACCGAGCAGGGCCGCCCAAATGGGTCCGCGCAACAGAGGCGGTATATCGATGGCTGCCTCACGTTGCAGCTGATCCGCTGTGTGCGGATAGCCGTGCAACAGGCGTGTAAATAAACGCACCCGACGAAACTGATACTCAATGTCGCGTTCCCGTATCAGTAAAGGCAACTGTTGTTGCTGCTGTTGCTGCTGCTGCTGATGTTGGTGTTGATGTTGCTGCTGCCGTTGGTGTTGTTGCTGGCGTGGCACATGCAACAGTGGGAAGTAAACGCTGGCGGGCAATCGACTGAGCCGCTGCAAAAGTGGCTGCATTTTCAACAGCACCACACGCTCATCCATCAGATGCGATTGGCTGCGCGGCGGACAAACGCTTTCGCCGCTCAGTCGCACAATTTGCGGCAGCGCCAAAATGGGCGCCTCACTGCGTATGAGGCCCTCCTTCTTGAGCTCCGCCTGCACATCGCCGCCGGCCAACTGCCAAAGGTGATAGATCTGGGCGAGCGGGCAGCGCAGCAATAGTGGAACCGCTTGCGCAGGTGTCGTCAACAGCGGCTCCTGGCTGGAGCGCAGTTGGGCAAAGAATTTGTGCGCAAGCAACTCGGCGGGTAGTGGACGCTGCGCTGGCCGCACACTCAGACAACGTTCGAGCAGCTCACGCACATCCAGCGGCATTTGGTGATAGCGCTCCAGTCTCTGATGCTCGCGCGCAATCTTCTCCAGAATACCAGTGCCGGCGTTGCGTGTAAACGCCAGCAACTTCCACGCAATATTGCTGAGCTTTAGCCGCGGCCAGAGTTCCGTTTGCAACAGCAGTTCCAGCATTACCATGGCCCAGGACCAAATATCGCTTTTGATGTTTCCATTGGCGCCGAGCAGACGCTCGGGTGCCATATAGCGTACATTGCCAATCGGAAAGGGCACATAGGCGCCGCCTTTCGTCATGTGATGCAGCCCATAATTGAAGAGCTTAACGCTCACAGCACCGTCAACACCATCAGCGCCAGCCCGGCAATCGAGGAGTATGTGACGCGGCTCCAGATTATGCACGACCAACTTGTGCGCATGTAACACATCCAGGCCGCTGGCCAACTGATAGAATATGCTCCAGATTTGTGTGTGGCTCAGCGGTGTATTTGCGTGCCGCTTGACATGCTCCTCCAGTGTGCAGCCCACATACTCCGAGACAACAATGGTACGCTCTACACATTTAAATAAAAACAAAGTATATTTTTATACATATATGGGTAAAAGGAGATGGGGATTGCTTGTTGTTACCATGCTTGCCGCGAACCACATCCAAATATTGACACAAATGCTCATGCTGCAGTTCCTTCAATCGCTGTGAACGCCCCAAAATTGCTATAGAATTGGGCGTTAGGGGCAGACCATTGCTGCCGCAAACGTCGCCTGGATGCAGCTTGGCAAAAAATGTAATGGCGCAGAGGCGGCGTGTCTCCAATTTGGCTGTCGTTGTGCCAGCAGCAGCCATTTGATGGAGCAGGGCGCACCCAGCGAGCAGCAACAATTATTTGCTACTCGGCAGCAATCAGCTGGTTCAATGTTATCGCTTATCGATAGGCGCTTAAAACAAATTTTAACAACACTCACTGACTGACTGAGCATTGCGCAACACTGCAACAAGTTGGTTTTGTTGTGCTCTAACATAACATAGCTAGTTAGACTTTCTTAATAACAATGTAACACAATTGCAATACGTAATAAGCAAGCTGAAATAAAATAATTAAAAAGAAATCGCAAAATATGCCACACATTTTTATACAAATTTGACGTTGTTTAATCTCTTTGCAAATTGCAAAGCATTTATTTGGCAGATCAGTTAGGGTATTCGATTGTTGTATTGCTTATCATTTCCGTTGTATCTTGTTTTATTTTTTTTTCGCATGCGCTACTCTTGTTGCTGTTGTATTTATTGCGCACTCGAAATAGTTTCGGTTTTGTATTGTATACAAAAAAAAAAACAAAAAAAAGGCGTCGATATGGCAATTTTGCAGCAACTTGAGCGCAGTTAGTCGACAACGGCGCGCATTGCACTGCAAACAATTGACAAGTGGACAAGTGGACAGTGGACAGTGGACAAGTGAATTGAATTGGCTTTCATTAACCTCGTTAGGCAGTCACAAGCAGTAATGTCGTTTCTGGTGGAGTACACGGAGCCCCTTTGGCGGGATTTGGATATGCGCGCCCTGCGCGCCGACGAAGCCTATTTGTATTTGCACACGCAATATGCCGCACATAGCTATCTCTATTCCCTATCCGATGAATGCTATACGGTATGTTTATCAATCCCGCCATATTGCATTTAATAGCTTTGGTTATTGTTTTTTATTCCCTTTGGTAATTTTGTTGTTTTGTTGTTGTTGTTGTTGCAGTGTCCGTACAGTAAAGTGAAAGCTCTGCCCGCTGCTGCGTCGCTGGCTACGCTGGAACCGTTAAAGCTCAGCACAGCCAACGCTTTGAGTTTCAAAATTTATGCACACGATCAGGGTCACTATGCCTACGAGAATGTGTATGTGTCTTTTGCAATAACCATCCGTGTCTGTGTATTTATACGATATCCGGATATGCATATAGGAGTAGAGTTGTCGCTGTGTATTTTGTTTATACTACATTCAGACGATATCTGCATATGCATATAGGAGTAGTAATGTCTCTTCCAAATTCGAATATTTCGATTGAAAGATTCGAATTCTTAAACGTGATATATATATATAGCAGATAATGATTGAAATATATATACATTTTAAATTGAATTAGTAGCAATACTTTTGCATTTCTAACAATAATTATAATATGCACCGATTTAGCAAAATTATTAATATTGCAATCATTATCATGAGATCTGTGCTAAATCGCTAAGCTATAAAGATTTTTGTGTCAATTATTTTGTAAAATCAATCAATATTTACATGTTGTCACTTTCAGGTCATCGTTGTGTGCGCTTCGTCGCACCGATCTTCAAGAATTTGGCGTCTATAATCTCACACTGCTGCCCAACGGTAGCTGCAACTTTGCCGTGGATAAGCCCGGCGTTCCCATTAATTACGGTGAGTGTTGATTAAGTCATTGAGCCAGCCAATTTTTACCATAGATTTGTATAAAACATTGTAGTAAAGTTGGATTTGGCTTTAGAGTGGGAATTTTCACTGAACTCTTTTTCTATGCTCCTCAAAATTTGAATTTGCAGCACTTTTACTTTGATGATTGATGTATATTTTGCTATACTGCTTCACAGCATTCCTGTCTGTATTTGTGCTGGTGGCATCGCTGTTAATACTACTGAAGCTGGTTAGCTGTGCCTGGAAGCGATATCGCTACGATGAAGCCGCTGCCGTTGCGGACAGCATTGGGGATGCCGCTGCGAAGGCGACGCAACGCAAACGTTTGCGCAGCCTGGACACGTTTCGCGGGCAAGTTGGGATTTCGTAGTAGATTTGGTTGTCACCCAGTCTCTAATCTGAATAATTTTACAACAGATTGTGCATTGTGCTGATGATATTTGTGAACAGCGGTGGCGGCGGCTACAATTGGATCGAGCATGCCGCCTGGAACGGTCTCCATCTGGCCGACATCGTATTTCCCAGCTTTCTGTGGATAATGGGCGTATGCATACCGCTCTCGATTAAGGCGCAACTGGCACGCGGCATCAGCAAGACACACATTTGCCTGCGTATTGTGTGGCGCGCCTGCAAACTGTTTGCCATCGGTCTCTGTCTGAATTCAGTGAATGGGCCGCAGTTGGAGCAACTGCGTCTGATGGGCGTTCTGCAGCGCTTTGGCATTGCCTATCTGCTTGTCGCCATCATGCATACGGTGTGCAGCCGACGGGATCAGCTCAGTCCGCAGCGTGCCTGGCAGCGGGCCATCTATGACATATGTCTGTTTAGCGGAGAGTTTGCCGTACTCTTGGCTTTAATTGCCACCTACTTGGGTCTCACATTCGGTCTACGGGTGCCGGGCTGCCCGCTCGGATATTTGGGCCCTGGCGGCAAAGATAACAATGCCGCCAATCCCAATTGCATTGGCGGCGCCGCTGGCTACATTGATATCCTGGTGCTCGGCAATGCGCATATCTATCAGCATCCCACGGCTAAATATGTCTACGATGCCACCGCCTTCGATCCAGAGGGTGTCTTCGGTAAGACAACGCTTCTCAATTGGCTAATGCACAGATTCTCAATATTTTATTTAACATAGCTGACAAAGGCTCATTCTACAAATATAAAGTGAACTTTGTATTGTGTAATTTTATCCAGTTGATGATACTATAAACATTAGTTATCTCCTTAGTCGTCATAATCTCTCTCTCTCTCTCTCTCTCTCTCTTTCTTCCTATCTCTTCCTATCTGTTTACATTTTATAAGCATATTCACATATTGTCTCTTTCTTCTTTATTGTGCAGGCTGCCTGCTGAGCGTGGTGCAGACACTGTTGGGCGCTTTTGCTGGTGTCACGCTGCTGGTGCACAGCACCTGGCAGGGTCGATTGAAACGTTGGCTGCTGGTCGCCACATTTTTAGGTCTACTCGGCGGTGCTCTGTGCGGCTTCTCCAAGGAGAACGGCATTATACCGATCAACAAGAATCTGTGGTCGCTGTCGTTTGTCTTTGTGACCGCCGCCTTGGCTCTGGTGCTGCTCTCCCTAATCTACTATGTGGTGGATGTGCGGCAGTTGTGGTCCGGTTATCCGTTCAAGGAGTGCGGCATGAATGCAATCATCATGTATGTGGGACACACCATTATGCATAAAATGCTGCCTTGGCACTGGCGCATCGGTTCAATGAACACACACTTTCTGCTTCTGCTGGAGTCCACGTGGAACACTCTACTGTGGATCGGCATTGCCCTGTATCTGGATGCCAGAGAGTTATATTATAGTCTCTAAACTGTTGGTCGAATTGCCACTTTTTATGTTATAATTTACTGCTTATCTTATATATACATATATATATATATATATGTTTTTTACACACACCTATGCACAGGATATTGTGATTTTGTGATCAAAAACAGTTGCACACTGTAAAATAAATAGTTGGCTTGTTTAAAACAGCCATATTCATCAAAATCAAATTGCAAATGAGTTGAGCATGTTTCTGTATAAAAAAAACAACGCAACTTTGCTTATAATTTTATCTTACAGTTTGAAAAAAATATTATTTTTTGTTTTACATTTTTTTTCTTAACGTTTCGAGTTTGTTTTGGTTTTTGAAAATGTGGTAGAAGAAAAAATGTAAAACTATATAAAATATAATTTGTTCTGTGATGTTAAAAAGAAAGTAAATTTTGAAGCCTTTCACCAAAACTGACTTATCATTCCACAAATATCGAATTAGAACGAAATAAAAAAATTGAGACGTGCCTAAAACTGACAGTTTTTTATTTGATGTTTCGATAAAGTAAAATAAACATTTCTCAATATATGTTCCAACTTTTCACTTTTGTACTGATTATTTTTGCTGCAACTTGCTGAGAATGTTGCAGGCTTCATTTTATTTTTCACTCTTTTTCATCATCATAATCTGCTCCATTTTACCAATTATACGCAATTGTCAGGAATTCGCCAAGAGCCACACAAATGGTTAGCTATATATCCATCTATTCCTGCCTTAGATTTTTCTTCATTAACTACAATATAGTTTTGAGATTTAATTATAAAAGACCGTAGTTAACACCAGCCTATAGATCAATTTTAGTCCGAAGTTTGAGTTTAAACAAATGTTTTTTTTTATATGTTTTCTGTTTCACGACTGGCCTTAAACTCAATATCAGTAACAGAAAGTGCTGGATGCCACAAACTAATATTAACTCTCCTTATTCGCTACGCAAAATGCCAAAGAGCAGCTGCCAAAAGTATATCCATATACATATATGTATATATATGGATAAATATGGATAATCACTTCACTTTTAAGCTCTGTAGATTACCAATAAACAGCACATTTTATACAAATTCCTTACATTTGGAAATATATATATATATTAAAATTAGTTCTCGTTTTGGTAATAGGATTGCTTAAGAGTTGACGAACCAACGCTGAAGTCGCGCCGAGCGTTGCGAGATCAACTCCAAAACAAAAATGACCATGCTGACTGCCATTCCCAACATACCAAGCACAAATAGGGCGTATAGCTCCTGTAGGTGGAGCATTTTAAAACGGATCACTTGACTCGAACGAGAGTCTTCCTCACCGTCCAGCTCCCAGTCCGTCCAAATGGACAGCAGTCCCACGGAGCGCATCGACATGATCTGCTCGTTGAACTCATCGATCAGGAATGAGTGCTTCCTCAGGTACATACTCATCTGCAGGTTAATCACATCCTGGGAAATGATTTCGAATTGATTATCATGCCGCTGTTCAACATGAGCATTATATTTTCTTCTCATGTGATTGTATACATGAAGTATATCCAAATGACTGGCGACAACCTGTCGCCTGACTTGCGGATGCTCTGCTATGTAAATTAGGGGTTGCATCAGGTCGGCTTCCGTTTCAAATGTGTGAAATCGCATGTGCTGCATTGTGGGAATCTCGGCTAGCACATCGAACATCTCAGATGAAATGATCACTGTATAATTGTCGGCCACCACCTCCTCAATGGACTGCGGCAGTCGGTTCAGCTGGTGGGTGCGTATTAAATGGTACAACATTCCCTGATAGACGCTGCGTATGAGCAGCGTGTAGACCATTAGCATGATGCAGTACACCCGCTTGCAGCCAGAACGTGGAAACTGCTCCATTGGCATGCCCACGAAGATTAACTCCATATTCAGCCAGAGGGAGCTCGGACCGCTTGCCAGCACTCGGTCCATGGCCAGGTGCAGCAGGAGCGAGAGTGCAAAGACAAGCAAGATGCCAAACCAAATGATTCGTGGATATGGATAGAGCAGAGTGTCTAGGGAGCTCAGCTCATAATGGCTGCGCAGAACACCAAACCGGACGCTTGTCTGATAATAGTTGTGCGACGATGTCGCAATTTGGCTGTAGGCCACCGTCGGCCGAATGGCACCCACGGCAAGATCCACTTCGTCGCGTTGCAACTGCAAGAAGAGACGAGATGCAAGGAGTCAAATATTGTCTGCCTTTAAGAAGAGTTAGGAGTATTTAGTCACTGACCATCTGCAGCATTCTTTCGCGAAGTGGCAACCGTCCCGGAGGTGGGGTACGTACTTGGATGCTCAAGTTGAGTCGCTGGCCGATCGTCTGAAGCAGGCGCCCTTCGATGCCACCTGTGATGCGAGCATCAGAGTCACTGTCACTGGGTGAAAGCAAGCAGTATGGAGGCATATGCCAGAGTGCGAAGCGCAGTGGACAGCCAAAGAAGTTGGCCAGTTTGCGGGGATAGAGCTGTGGATGGAGCATGTGGCTGCCATTGTAGCGATTGATCAGCTGTGGCGTCATATTGGCGCAGCTGTGTGCCCCAAACGGTTGATAGGTGTACACCAGGATGTCCCCGTTGGCCCGCTGCACCTGAATGTTGCAATTGATGAGTTGGTGGCGCCAGCAGTGCTCGAAGATGAGCCCCATTTCGGCAAAGATTAAATGATCCCGCGCCTGCAGGAAGATGTAATAGTGCTCATTGTATGCGTAATCCCGGGAATATGCCTCCACCTCGATCTCCGCAAAGGCCGCATACGAGTCCGTGAATATCAGATTGAAGTGTCGGCGACCGGGGATATGCCGGCCTCGCATCCCCTGCACCACGTTCACAATCTGGAGCGGAGCTATGCCCCAGCTGCGGAAGAGTACGATCATCATCTCGTTGTAGAAGTTGCACGTATGCTGGTTGCGGCAGCAGAGAATCAATACAAGCGATGGCGTCACGCTCATTATGTGTGTGTGCACCACGTGCAACAGTGCCCGTGCCACATACTCATTGATGTGGTTGGCCTGCTCCCCGGACAGATCCTGATACGACTGTACCAGTTCTGATATATTCATTATCTGTCCAATCTAGCTAACATACTGCCCAATGTCCACTGCCACTGGCTACTGGCTACTGGCCACTGGCCACTCGTCGTCAATGCGCTGACTGTAATTAGTTTGTGATTGATGATATAATGGGAAAACTTGGTGGTCCCCAATTGAAATATTGCCTTTGTTCGTTTGTTTTGTGGATTCGCCTTAAATTAATAGCAAACATTGAACCGTCAACAAATACATTTGAATAATACGTGAGTTCAAGTCTGTAAAGTCTACTTTCATGCTGTCTAACGACTTACATAATATATGTATATATATACAGGGTATCTGCCGATCGACTCTTGTTAATTTTAGCGTCAAGTTTTTCTTTATTTATTTCTCTTTTTTATACCTTGGACCCATTAAAAATGGGTAAAAAGAGTAAAATAGTTTTGTGCAAATGTATGTAACAGGCAGAAGCAAGTATCTCCGAGTACATAAAGTATATATATTCTTGATCAGAGTCAACAGCCGAGTCGATATAGCCAGGTCCGTCTGCCATCTGTCTGTATGAACACGCAGATCTCAGAGGGTATAAGACTATAATTGGAAATATTGGTTCTCGTATACCAGGCGCAGATGAAATTTGCCTTATTTATCGATAACTGTCTCCGATTATCCATGATCGATACATTTAAAATTCCGATTTCTATGCATATGCATATTATTGATCAACTGCCTAAATTTAATAAAGATCGGAAGAGACACACCCAAGTTATAGTTGTAAATATATTCTCATATTCATCTCATTTCTATCAGCAGCCGCAACAATTTTCTGTATGCATAAATATGCGAGCGCATGTGTGAGAACGAGATGGCATGATAATCGACGCGAACGTGAATATGTATTTATGTGTCGGCAGAGGGCGCTTCCAGAGCTGCTCGCATTTTGGTGCAAATCTTTTAAATGGGGGAATTTGCCAATAATATTAGAATATATTTAATAACTGGGTTCAGGGTATATCGTAGTCGAGTTCACTCGACTAAAGCAATCTTACTTGTTTTTTTGTTTTTTTTTTATTGAATTTCATGACCTACCGTAATTCAAGCCATCGCAACTGTCTAATGTTCCACTTATTTTCATAAAACTTTCCAGACTTTTCAAAGCTAATTATATTGACCGATACAGAGTGAATAACATTTAGTTTAGCCCTTGCGGTCACCCGTCTTATTACATAATGTAGCCAAAAGTTAACTCGAACTCTTGTTGCATGAATTTGGGGCGGAATTCAATGGACTGTTAACAGAACGCAACAAAAGAAAGGCAAAAGCATTTCGACAACCAAATGCCCTCCACAAAGTAGTCCATCCCATTTCATCGGTTTCAATCTCCTCAAATGAACATATGCTTCAACTGGGAATACCCTATACCGTATCCATAGGGCGGCATAAGCTTAGATCCAAAAAAAATAAAAAATAAACAAAACAGAAAAAGTGAATGTGAATGTGAATGTGAGGCAGTTGTAGCTGCGCTTTAACATCAAATAGTTACACACACATTTATAGATGATATGATATATGATATGTGATAAATGAAATGTTGTTCGCTCCTAACAACAAGCTGGGATTAACAATGAGGCCAAGTGGATGAAACCAACAAGAAAATACCCTGCACTTACTCTTATCTCTGATTTGTTGAGATATTCGCGAAATTGTTATTTCTTTTACCTTTTACCTTTTATGTAATATTAATTTCAAATTTAAAGCATGTTGGAATGAAGAACTTTCTAAACCGAATTGTTAAATAAATTCCAGGCTGGCCTCACTTAAAGAAATTTGTACAATTGATTAATAATTTATTAGGGTATAATATACATATATTGATTGGAAGGCTATATCTTCTTTGATTTGTAAAGAAACTTGATGTCAAATGTCAAAAATCATTTAATAAATCCAGCTAAGTAAAGCTAGCATATTTCTATAGCATATATGCAATCTAAGATTAGTATACTTAGCGATTCCATAACGTTTATCATATATTATTTGTGATCATTTATAGGGTATACATCCGTAAGTATACATCCGTAAGATTCATAAATACCAACAGCAATAAGTGGCCTGGCGCCTGGGGGTCAAAACACAGCGCCCAATGAGGTTGGCAAATGAGTGCAACAACAGCAACAATACCAAATTATTTAACACCCTTTTTATAAGCGATTGTGTGTGTGTGTGTGTGTGTGCAAAGTGCATGCCACAGAGTACAGGTGCATAAGCATGTGGCAAGTAGCTGCCTGGCGATCAATGTAAATTTGTTATCAACACTAAACCATGTGAAGTAAATAACAGAAACACATAATATATAATTTATCCGATCTTTTGTCTAATTGAATGCCTTCGATACTTAAAAACATATTTTATGTATTTTTCAAGCTGTGCATTGTTATAGTTGTCATATTGATTTAACGCTTGAGTTAAATAATTTAATTTATGGCGATTGGGGTCGAGGGGTCGAGGGTGTGGTGTGGCTATTGTGCCTCAGCAAATTGGTTGGAACACAAAAACACTTTTTATTTATCGATATTTGATTTAGTTTTTTGTTTTTTTTTTTTGACAATAAGCAAGAAAGAAAGATGCAAACATTCAGCTCAAATGTGATGCAAGCGACGCTGTTGTAATCGAAATCAGGTGAAAAATGTACATTGACAAAGAGGAATTTGCCAGGAATTTGCTAATTTCGCCATCAACAATTTCTTTAGATGTTTCTTCATTCACTACAATATGATTCCAGTTTTGAGATTTATTTATAAAAGACATTTAAATACATTTTATTTTTAGTCCGAAGTTTAAGTTAAAACAAATTTTATTTATATGTTTTATGTTTTTATGTTACTGGCTTTGAACTCAATAGCAGTATCAAACTTTCTTTTACTGACTATATTTATTCGCAGCACAGTTGCAATCGATATCGGTTGAAAAATGTACATTGACAGAGAAGACAAAGAGCCTGGGGCTTTCGCAAGTCCTCTCATATTGCAAAGGGACTCATTTCGAAAAACAAATAATACTCTTTGTGCATTTTAATGTTGTGACAATTTTAAGGCAAGTGACAAAACTGTGATAGCCTCTGCCAGTATGTTATAGGGTATTTGCTAATTGAGCACACTCAAATCAACATTTATCAACAAATTAAAAATGTTTAAAAGGGGTATTTTGATATTTGTGAAAAGTATGTAAAAGGGAGAAGGAAGCATCTCCGACCGCATAAGGATCTAGAGACCTTAAATTTGGAATAAAAGTTCACATAAGCCAAGCGCAAATCAGGTCAATGTTATCGATATTTCCCGATGGCAATAAAAGCGGCCATTTTGAAAGTATAGCTTTCCAATTGAGGTATGTATAATTTAGCACAGACTACAGATATCAAATATCTAGAAGAGTATGCAATATTCGTCGTGCCGAAGATAGTCGTTTGAGAATTATGATTATGATGAACAATTTAATGGCAAGCTTAATGCCTGGCTGTTGTTAAATCTCGGAACTGATTCCAGCAAACTAATCTGCAGTTTATAGATTTACTGGTCGTTCAACTGCATCTGCGTGCCAACTTTCGCACTTTGTTTGCACTGCAACCAACTTCCCAACCACCTAACAACATCACAACACACCACAGCAATGCCAAGTCAAGTGCTCGTCATCAAGCCAAACCGCTGTAAATTAATGTCGCTGTCAAGTTCGTTGCCTAAGCCTTTCGTTTCTTTTTTTTTTTTTGTTTTTTTTTGGTTTTTTTTTTTTTGTTTGTTACATCCAAACGGCAATCGGACTGCAAATCTTATTATCTGCCACACTCACACCCCACCTCCTACGACACAAGAAAATAAACTGAAATCGCTGCAACCCAAATAACGCCCGTCCTTTCACTTTGGTGTGCTATGCCAAGTGGGTCAACACTTCACAGGATCACAGATGCAACAGCTAACTGAAATTTTCAACTGGTATGTTGCATTGTGTAACCAACTAAAAACAATAACAAAAAAGACAAAACAACAAAAAAAAAAGAGAAATATTTATAATCACCAAAAGAGTGACATAATTTTACAGCACGCCAAGACGCATCAATCTTAAGATTATTACAATGCTACAATGCGAACGATGATGCCATAAGAAAGTTGATGATGAATGCTTAAAAGATGAGTTGGCCAGGGAAACATCAACAGAATTCTCTAAAGGCAGTATTTTATTAATTTTTTTTTTTTTATTTTCATATTGTTTCTATAATTTAAATACACATTGTATACGTATATAAATATAATATGGTAGTAAAAAAACATATTTCAATTGTATTTGTATGTATTTGCATAGTATATATGTATATCTATCAGTGGAGTTTATCATGATGGGATACGAAAATATAGTGTCTGGCATATCGAAATGAACAATTAGCATTTATTCACTTTAAGTATTCCACTTGCACATTGCATTTAATTAAGCGTCTAATTGAAAATGCTGCTCGCGTTTTCTTAATCAAAGAGAGAAAAAAACAAAAATTTCTCGCATTTGCTCCAAAAAAACAAATCTGGCAGTAACTTCACACGCTTTCAATATATAAAAGCGAAATTCGTAACGGATCCAATCGATTCGAATAATGTCGACAAATTGCCAACAAACAAATAAAAAAAAAAATACAAAATAAATTCAAAGTACAAGAAAGAGTCAACGAGCAGGCGACGAGTTGTGCATTTTAAAGAGACAAAGATGTCGATTTTAGGGCGTGATCGCTCCAGCTGCCAAGTGAAAAGTGAGAGGTGAGAGGTGGGCGTGGTCGAAATCGTAACTATTTTTTTCGATGAGCTTTATTTGACCGATCTCAGCTGAGATCGGACAGTCAAAATATATATATATTAAAAACAACTATCGATATTATAGAAAAAAAAAGAAGAAACTAAACCAATGGATTACTTATGGACTAAATGGAATATAATTTAGTGATAGCCATGCGTGGGCGTGGCTGGTGGACCGTAGCTGCTTACTGGTGGCAGATACGTTGAATCTGGTGTCTCAAAAATGGGCGTGGCCGAGTCACCCGATTGTCCGGGTGCGCCATAAAGCACCGATGGCGCCGAATAATCATAGCCCTGTGCGGTGGGCGTACCATGCAAATACTGTGTGGTTGTGGGCGTGGCATAATCATAGCCAGTGCTCGACTCATGCTTGGCGCCCAGAAAGGTGCTGGGCTTGAAGGGCGCCTTGGACAGCTCAGCGAACAGTTCGTTGTGATCCTCGTGCCTGCCAATCAGATGAATGTCCGTATTGAGTGCCAACGGTTTGCTGGACGTATAACTAAAATGGCCAAGTCCCTTATGGCCCAGAGCATATGCTGGTGGCTGCTGCTGTTCCGTGTTCAAGTTATGCTGTCCCTGTTCCGGCTGCTGCTCCTCAATCTGCTGCTGCTGCTGCTGCTGCTGCTGGTGCTGCTGGTGCTGCTGGTGGTGGTGCTCAGCAGCCGATTCGTGCTCGTAGCCAGGCAGCAGTGGAACGCCATAGCTGCTCAGCGGTTGGTGCTGCTGCTGCTGCTGCTGCTGTGGCTGTGGCTGCTTTAAATGCAAAACGGGCGCCTCATAGTTGTAGCCCGTCGGCTGTTGCACCTGCACCTGCTCCTGTTCCAGAGCGTGATTCAAAGCGGACACAAAGTGATGCGAGTTCAGTCCCAAGCCATGACTGTTGCCAATGCTACCATGATGTCCTTGATCAAGTTCCAGACCATGACCTATACCAAGTGCTGCCCCATAATTGGTGCTGCTGCTACCGCTGCTGCTGCTGTAGGAGGGACTGGCAATTGAATAAGTGCTGCCGCCGCTGCTGCTGCTGCCACCACCATGCTGCTTGTGGCCGCCGCCAAGTCCACCAAGTAAACTCAGGAAATTGTTGCCGCCGCCATGACCCGCATATTTGTAGCCTCCACCTCCAATATCATGGCCCTGCTGCTGGTGTCCATGCAAAGAACCGCCTGCCGTTTGAACAATGTACGTTTCCACCTTTTGCGGCCGTTGTTGCTGCTGCTGCTGCTGCTGATGACGATGATGATGCTGCTGCTGTTGATAGCCGCCATGAGCAGCTGCACCACCAGAGCTAATATAAACAGGACGTCCATGTCCATGATGCGAGGCAAGCGATTGATAATGCGTCTGTGGCTGATGGCTATAGTGATGATGATGATGATGATGTGGATATGGCTGATGCTGATGCTGATGCTGTTGGTCGCCATCCGTGTCGAGGCTGGCAAAATCAAAGCCACTGCTCGAGCCCAAACCATTGCCCTGCAGCGATCCATATGTGCTCTCATAGCCACTCAAGGAGACAGCAGGCGGCGGCAGGTATTTATGTGAGGGTCCGTGATACGGGCCCCTGCCAAAGCTAAGGCCAGCATCGCGTTTAAGCTTTGCCGGTCCAGCAATTGCCTTTTGTTGTGCTTGTTGTTGCTTGGTGGTGTTCGTGGTGCTGGTGCTGGTGCTGGTGGCAGCTAAGACGATGGTGCCCAGAAGAGCGCTGACGAGCAGCGTTCTTGTCATCTGCATGAAAATTGAAATTGATTTTTGGTTAGGCAATTGTTTTTCATTTCTTTTTGTTGTACACCAATTAAAAGTGTGAATTATCAATTAATTATTTATGACGAGAAGCAACAAATTACAGAACAACAAATTACAGAACTGTATTGAGCGCGTAGCACTTTGAAATAAATGTTAAAATTTGGTACTCTTTTTTTTTTACTATTGATATTGATCGACAAGGACTCGTGTAAACACGCGTTTCATTTGCATGCAGATTGCTACAATTTCACACACTTACAGCGAACTGCATTTTCAAAAAAAAGAGGGCACGTCAAAAAATAGTAAATTTACAACAAACAAAAAAAAAATATGACGATCAATTTGGGTTTATCCTTGTAACGTCTTTTTTTGGCACTCTTTGTTGCTTGGTTTCACTGCGCGTTTATGTTCGACAAGTGCTGCGCGTCGAGTGTTGACGACCTCTGCGCCGACCAACCCTTTTATACGCGGCCTCTGCAAACAAACGTCGGCGTCGACGTCGACGTCATCGTCTCTGCCAACTAGCCAGCTAGTCGCAGCAGCAACAGCAGCAGCAGCAGCAGCAGCAGCAGCAGCAGCGATGCGAAAAGCGCCAACTCGACGCAGTTAACAGTTGAGATTTGCTATTGTTGTTGTTGCTATTGTTGTTGTTGTTGTTGTTGTTGTTATTGCTATTTTGCATATGAACCAAAGCGATTTTGGTTTTGTTTTGGTTTACCGTTTGACTTTGCTTCACACTCTCACTCTCACTGTCACTGTCACTCTCACGATTGTTTGTTGCTGGTGGGGGAGCGTTACCTTGGCACAGTGGCCCAGCTGTTAACCATTTAATTGGTGTCTTCCAACTCTTCTTCTTGATCTCTCATTTGAGTTTCAAAATCGAAATTCAGAAACCATTCGCTTGGCTTAATTCAAGAATAAATCTTCTTGATCTTAGTATAAGATTAAAAATTTGAAATTCCTAAACATCCAATAAGTATTACTGAAAACCATTCGCTTGGTTTAATTCAAGTCTTCTTGTTGTTGATCTTAATTTGAGTTTAAAAATCAAAATTGTAGTTCATATTGTAAGTATTCCATTACTTATACTCTTTTACTAGCAAGAATCGGCATTTGCTTACATTTAGAGGTAGTTTTAAATAGAGTCGAGCGTATTACGGACTTAAATCGTGCATGCATATTTCTAGATATTATGGAGCACTCTCGCACCACTGTGAAATGTGACTGACTGCACTGCATTGCCTGCCGCTCGCTTCAAGTTCAAGTGACACTTTTGCCATATCGCATGTCTCAGTGCACAACCAAGTCTAGCCCCTCTCTCCAATAAGCCCCATTATTATATATATAAATTGCGTTTATTGCTCCTTTGGTTTTTTTTTTTTTTAAAGCTTTCCCAGTGCGTTTTACGGCAAGTCGATTCGGCTTATGCGTAATATGCAATTAATTCCGTGTAACATTTTGATGAATGTGAATGTAGATGACAGGGCATAACCATACAATCCGCTTCCCCACCCCTCATCACCTCTCATGCTACCCCTGCTGCAGCCCCTTTCCTATTCTTGGTAATAGCAAAACGGTGACGATGTCGTGGCCAACTCATGCACGGAACCACTTTTTCCTCTTAGTTGTCCATTTGCTGATGATATTGTTACTTGTGATTATTGTTGTTGCTACATGTTTTGCCAGCTGTCGCAAATCTATAACGAATTGTTGTCTGTTTGACGTGTCAACGTTTCAATTACAACTAAGTTGGGATGGTGAACTAAATCCACCTTTCTTTCTCTTTAATTAAGTTTAGCCCTCTGCAGCAATTTCGTAATAACATTTGAACTATGCCTCGTAATCCACTTGTCACATCCGCAACTATCCCTGGACAATAATCTTAATATCAATAAGGACATCATTATCTAGATTTATCATCCGTTGGTTTGCACTTTCCACATATCTTTGTACCGCTTAATAAGGTCATAAGCATTACATGCCATCAATTTTAATTTAGTTTGGTTTGCTTTCTTTCTTTCATAGTTCCAAATGCGGTATATTCACTGATTGGAAGCCACATGAGACCAAAACGTTTCAGTTTTGACAGAATTGAATTGGTTATTATAAATTGTGGTCAATCAATTGTGCTCATTATCTGCTGAATTCAATTTATTCAAGTGATAAAGTGTTACGATTATCAGGCAACTGTAACACCACCAGCAATTTGGAAGTGTTCAATGGTAGGGCATAAACCTGATCAAATACAATGACAGATTAGTGCCGTACAAAATTACAAATTGTACTAAGGGCAAATTGAGATTTGTCCATTTAAATTACTAAGTTACTTACAGAGTAACACCTTATCATAGATGGTACTGCAAAGTGGTGCATAAATTGATACGCAACTGGAACAGTTAAGTATTTTCCAAGAGTATTATCAAAACCGATATGTATCGTATAACTACATAATATGGGAAGAAATATACTACAAGTTATCGTAATCAAAAATCTGGGCATGACTTTAGGTTGTATTCCTTAATTTTTATTTTTTTTGTCTTTCTTCTTGTCACATTAATGTTGTTAATATTGAATATGTTTGCAGGCAGTGAGCGCATCTGCAAGTCATCTATTCGTCTGCAATTACACCAATTATTGCTGTTTGTTTATTTAGTTTTTTGTATTTTTTTTTTTTTGGCTTATGCTCCTATCCTTTCTGCTTTTGAGCGCTCTTTCTTGGCATGTGGCATGCGGCGTGTGGAGTGTATCGTTGCAGCTTTTAGTTGATGTAATTGCCAGGCCACTTGCAGTGCCATTGTCAATCTTCATATGCGACCTCGTCCCTTACCCTGGCCTATACACAACAGCAGCGACTTTGACTCCAACTTGACGGCTACAACTTTAACTGTTTGCTTGTTTTTTCGCTGTTGCTTGTTGCTGGTTACAGACTGATTGCGCAATGGGCAACGCGCCGCTGCCAAGGTCAGCTGTTAAGCGAAGCCAAATCACCAGATAATTTCACCAAATTGGCCGCCGCTTAATTGTGGCAGTTGGAAAGTACATATATATATATACAGACAGACAGACAGACAATTCGAGAGCGTTACCGCCTTCGGGTAAAAGTAAGTCTAAGCCATTAAAGCAGTGGAAGAAACATATAGGCCATGTGGGCAGAGAATGCCTATGCATGTATTGAATTTTGAATCTCATGCGGCATAATTTATTTGTTATGTTTATATTTATATATATATATATAGATATATACTTAATTATTATATAGGGTTATATAATCATCGCTGTGTTAACGTTAGCATTACTTGTTTCTTGTTTAAATTGAAATCAGTTTAATGAAAAATGTATTTAATTAGTTTCTAAAGAGTTTATACGTTTTGCCAGTTGACAAATAGAGATAATGCTGTGGAACTGTTTGAGTTGATGGTTTCTGAGCTTGCGGTTGGCCGGGCGCATAAAAAGGTGGCTCAAACTGATGATGTTGCTGCTGTTGTTGTGGATGCAGCTGGTCGTGGTGCTGCTGCTGCTGCTGCTGCTGCTGCTGCTTTTGCATATTATCCTTGTCATTGGTGTAGCCGACAAAGGGCGATGGTCTAAAGGGTAGAGTAAACTGAGCCTTCGTTGCTGCTGCCCTAAATAAGCCATTCCCCAAAATGGGTAGTCTGATTGTCCGCGCAGGAGTCTGTGCCCTGGCCTGCTCTGGAAACGTCTGTGGTCCCGTATAGCCCAAGCTTAGATGTTGTATGTCCAGTGGGGTCTGGTGTCCCGTCAGGGGTCGCCAGGGTGTCGCATAGAACCAGCTCTGATAGTAAAGAGGCGACTGCCGCACCTCGACAGCCAGGAGCAGTGTTATCCAAATGAGACAACTCATTTTCGCTGATGTTCGTTGGGCGTCTGCACCCAGGCGTTGACCATATCAGCTTATATACTAGCTCATCATATAACTATCAGCCAAGAGAGAGAGAGAGAGAGAGAGATAAATGTAATGCGATCCAGGCAGTTCCGTTGTAAGCGATATCACAATGTGTTATAGGGATATATGTACAAGTGTATTTCAGATATGAGTTTCAATTGTAAGCTCCAGTTGAGGTCGTTACTCGCCACTTCCTCAATTGCGTAATCCATAAATGGTAAAGTTTTAACTGATTCATTGGCTAAATTGAATTTGTGCCTCGGAAGTCAAATCCGTCTAATTCTCTAAACTGCTTTCAACGCTTGCGCAAATCATGTTGCCAAATAACAAGATAATGATTATCATTATGATAATGATGATGAAAAAAAAATACAAGTTAAAATAAAATTGCTCAACTACGGTTATTTGCAGTTTGTGAAAATTGGTTGGATTAAATACTTTTGGATTGCATAATAACTATGTGCATACGACTATATAGCGACTATATAGGTTGGCTTAGGACGAAAAATAAAAATTACTTAATGATTATTACATATTGCTAAGAAATGTTTACTTATTCAGTAACTTTTGTCAACAGGTAATACAATTTTTAAATGTTTTATTACATTTTAGCAAATATTATTTTTATGTACTTTAACAGTTGCTCCAAAACCATTATTTACAATAAAAAAAATAACACTGCATAAAAAAGAATAATTACTTTTCATAGTTTATTATAAAAAGCGGTTCAACTAATGCAAAAGTTGGCCAAATAGAAACGTTTAATTGGATCTGGACTTCCTGCTGCCTGTTGCAGTTGCAGCTGCGCCAACCGCAGCAGCAATGAAAGTTACCAGGAGCGGGCCCACAAAAGGGTGTCTTACATGAAAGAAAGTTGCTTTTTTTTGGCACTACAGACAGTTATTAAATTATAGAAACTATTGTAAGATGATTACAATTAAGTTAAATGTGACTTGAAATAGTGGTGCAGTGGTGCAAGCAAAAATCTGAAAATATGTGAAAACAAAAATATTTGAAATACTTAAGAATCTTTAAATACAGTAAGAATCCGTGGATGTGAGTCATAAAATTTATTGTAAACACAATAAAAATGTATAGAATAAAATAAAATAGCTTTCCAAATGTTTCTAACCTATTTAGTGAATGTATAAATGGTCCCCGAATGGGCCATTAAATGGACAATGCGCTCCTGTTGGTCCGCTGTTACTGTTGTTATAATTATTTTTGTTTTCTTTTTATTTTTTTGGTGGTAGTGGTGGTGGTGGGTGCCTACACATTGATTTCATTTACTTTACCTTCACTTTTAGACTCTTCTTTCACCTCCACCGCCCAGTGCCACTTTGCATTGCCTCGCACGTCCAATATGAGTGGAAATTAAGTGTACTCTGCAAAACGGAAGTAAGGCATTCAGTGCGTGCGATTTTCAGCTGCTTAAGCATAAAACAAGACAAAACAAAAAAATAAACCAAAAAAAAAAAAAAACAACAAAAAAAAATATGATTTAAATTATGTTTAATTTGGACATTTAAATAGATATTAATTTAGAACCCACCCAAAAACAATAAGATGAATCACACACAGCAAACATTTCTCAAGTTCAAATTACACAATTCGCGCAATTAGCGAGTAAAATAGAACTAATACGGAAACATGGCCAGTTGATCCACTAATTTGGCCGGATCTAAGCCTAGGGGGGAGGGTGAGAAAATTGTTGACGCTACCTTAACAGCTAGTATAATCAAATTAGCTGCGATTATTATTGTCTACTTTACACAATTATTTAGATTTCAGAGAGGCAAGGTCGCTAGCTTGGCCAGAACATAGACTCCGTCAAGCCTGAGATCATTCGGCTCAAGACAACAGCAAATTCCTCAGATTGTTCAACCAATACGGACGCAGTCGAGCGTCCGGATTCCAAAACATTATATTTTAACATTGTCAATTGTTAAAATATTTATTTGTAATAATCAGCAGAAATACATATTCTCAAAATTATATTTGGAACAAAAAATGTACAAAAAAAACTTTGCGTTTAATCTTATTGAAATTGGCTTTAGCAAATAATTGAAAGCTAATGGAATTTAGGACCTTAGACTTTGTCTAAAGTTAATTGAAAAGAACCGTATATTTATTAAATAATTTAAAAAGTTAAATACTTAACATAGTATAAAAAAAAAAAAAAAACTTGACAACATACGAAATGCTTTTGCTGTATGCAAAAATGAAATACATTCAATGCTCGGATCAGGTTTGCTGGATGGGACCTCGAACGAAACTGGCTAAGGAGTCGGGTGGAGTTCCCTTAAAGGGGGAATTAGAAATAGGGTGCTTGAAACTCGCGACTGGGTAGCGTCAAGTAAGATGTCTGTGGTGCTGTGGAGGCGGTGCTCGCTGAGTGGGCGTGGCTTGCATGGTAAAAACTGTTACTGCTGCTGCTGCTGCTGGGATGAAATGACGACGTTGAGAATGGCGAGGATTGCGAGTACTGCCCATATGCCTGACCCTGATCCGGATACGGAACATACTCATTTGCCTGCTCCAGCTCGCGATTGTGATACTCCTGCTGTGCAGATGGAGGAGCGGACAGCGGCTGCAGCCACTCAGCCGCCTGCATGTTGTACGTGGGCGGCAGCTCATAGGAATGCGATTGCATCTGCACAAAACTGCTGGCGGCACCGCCACCCAATTGCTGCCCATCGACGAACGGCTGCCGCTGATAGCGCTCTGGCAGCGCCTGGCCAATCAACGGAGTAGCTCGCTGATAGGGCTCCATATAGCGATCATGCTGTGTGCCAGCAGAAATACCGAAAGCTTGACCAAACTCAATGCCAGTTGCAGGCGCACCAGCAGCCTGATTATTGGCGGCATATTGAAATGTATTCATGTGATTTATATAGTTATGATTGTTATGTTGCGGCCTGGACGATGGGGGTGTGGTATAAGTGGATGTCAACTGATGGTGATGCTGCTGCTCAGGTTCATGCTCGTAATGTTGTACGCTGTAGGGTCCATTATAGTTGGATTCCTCCCGCTGCTGCTGTTGGAAGGGACGACCAGTTGCTGGTGTGCTGTTATAGCTATGCCCTTGGGGCAACTGCTCTATGAAACTGGGTTGGGTATAGGATGGCGGATGGGGATTGGGCAACCAGTAGCCGGTGGTAATCACAGCATCTGTGGTGGGAACACTCGCCGCAGGTAAATATTTGTGTGCGGGTCCATTATATCTATAGCCATTCCGGTTGCCAACAGATGACTCAAAGCGACCACCGCTCAGCGACTGGATGCCATGGACAACAGCTGCAGTGGGTCCAGTGATGGCCACAACGATGTAAAGTAAAACGGACTATAAAAAGGGTGCGTTTTATCCAAAGATTAATCCAATTTGTCACGAAAGTGTTCCCCCTTACTCACAGTATATCGCATCATATTATTATTGTCCAATCCTGGTTATCTGGGTATTTGTCTGGCTGTCGTGTGTTGAACGCTACTGGAATAGTGGCAAGCCAAGCATCGGTTACAATTGCTTTTTATAGTGCCAGCTGCTCATCTGGCTCTGGTGCAGATTTGTCATCAATGGCTAAGATCTCTTATGTGTCAGTGTGTGTGTATTTTCTTGTCAGCGTTGGCAGCAGCAGCGGCTCAAACAGCAATTCAATCACGCTTTTTGACTGCTGACACAGAGCGGTGGCAAAATGAATCCCACAACAAAAAAATTGAAACAATGCTAACTGAGAGTTCCGCACTTGTAGACACCCTGCTCTCTCAACCCGAATTACTTGCTGTACTCCCATTTTCATTTTCTCTGTTTGTTCTTTTCGTAAAGGCGGCCAAATTGCGAATTGGGGCCGAATTGTGATTTTTCACCCATTTTAATCTAAGTCGAACTGCTTTCTTGTAGCTTCTCCAAAAATTAAAATAAAAATTATTAATAGTTTTATTAATGAAAAAAATTACAGTTAATTGTCCCCTTTACGATATTTTACGCCCATGCTCTATCAATTCTATCTGCCTGTTACATAAATTTGCTCTAGTTTACAATACCCCTTTGAATTTATTGCTACGATTTATAAAAAATATGTATAATGTATATAGTAAAAAATAATTTTTTTTATGTGTATGCAAGATAGACACAATAATTATCGCGTATTCATAATCGCTGTGAATGGGTATCGCGACAATTTAACAACAAGTTGTCCAACACGGCCGTGACCGTGGCAACGGTCGTGTGTAAATTACTTTCATTGATGCTTTTATCGCAAAGCATAACATAAATGCACTTGACCCATTCACAATGTTCAGCTGCAGCCAGCTGCCAATTGCCGGAAATGCAATTCAGTTGGGGTTTAAAAAACCGATATCAACTGTATGGCTGTATGGACAGCACTTTTACTTTGGGTTTGAGTGCGTTCATTGGATTACACAATCGTAATCAATGAGTTTGAATGATAGGTGCGTAGGCACACCAATTATTTGTACTAACAAAAAAAAAAGAAGTTAAGTGGACCTGCAAAAATCCCAATGACACACAAATTGTCAGCCTACTTTAAAAGCAAAACTTAAAAAAAAAAAAATGTATATATAAATTCGGCATAATTGCTGTAACATATTTGTGAAGATAATAACTACTCTTATTTGCAAAATATCAAATTTGCAGTAGTCTTATACCTAATGCTTATATTATTTAATTGTATCGCGCTTTCTGGTATTTTAGTATTTTGTTCTCGCTTATTGGTCAAATATCGTACAGCCAAATACCAAAAATATCGATATATATGTTTGCAAAGCAAATGCTTAATTTGTTTAAGTAAACATCCTTATAATGTGCCACGTAATTTTATTGATCACATCGCTGTATTAATTCAAAATTACAATTGTGCTTAAAAATTAATATATGTGTCAGACACACTATCGCATAGCAAACATCATATCGATATGTTGCAGCACTACCGATAGGCATGTGAGTACATCTGCCAAAAATCAATATTTCAATTGTCGCCACATAAAATCGATTTTCTTCATTCCCACTACAGCGCTGTGAAGTCGACGCTTGAAACTGTTTTGTCGGAGAAAAGCGTATAAAATTTGACTATTTTTTTCTCCATAATTACATCAATTGTGTAGCCGAAGTAAGTACAAACATAAATTGTTCAACACACTTTGCGACATTGCTGTGTGATCTAGCATAAACGTTTTTTTACGGCCGTCTCTTGCTTTTTATATTTTTCATTTCGGCTTATTGTATGTGTGGATGTGCTTGTGATTGTGTGTATATGTGTAGTCAATTTTTGTGTTGGTATTTTGTCTACTCAACTGCCGCCAATGGTTGGGTGCTGGTGCTGTTGCAGCGTCTTTTTCTGCTGCTTCCACGTTATAGTTTGTTACATTACAGTTATCCGGTGGCCAAAGCAGCGCTAGCACTCCACAAACGCATACATACCACGTATGTATCAAGCACACACACACACATACACATGCAAAATTCCCGAATACAGCCAAGTGCAATCGGCGTTGTTTCTAAGCCGAAGGCAGCCGATTTTTTTTTTCTCTCCAGGTACATAAAATCCTTGGAAAGCGACATTTGAAAATATATGCAAAAAGCAAATGCATCTAACAAAAAAAAAAAAAAAAAATTCTGCTTTTCCAGTGTTTTGATTTTAATGCGTTTCTCTTGTTTTTAAGTTGCAGGCGGCGACAAGCAAACTTTCCGTGGCTGGCAGAACGAGCATTCTACAAAACAACCATGCCCTATAAGAGAAAGGCGCGGGCGTCCTACAAGACAATGAAAGATGAAAATATTCCCGAAAGTGTATGTGCTTGTGCATTGAAATATACAAATTAGAAACTGTCGCTAAAATGCTTTCCGCCATTCGCATTTTTCTCTTCTTTTTTTTTAGCTGGACTCTGATGAAACCGATGCGTTGGATGCAACTGTGGATGATGGGGAGGGTAATCCAAACGACAACAATTCCAGTTCGAATGAAAATGATAATGACGATGGCGGTGCCGATACCGGGGCCGCTGGTGGTGGCGGCGAAGCTGATGAGGAAAGAAACAATGCCGAGGCATATGGCAAACCAGGATCACCACATTATGCCGAAAGCAGTGAGGACGATGTCAAACCCGATTCACCACATTACGCCGATTCACCACATTATGCCGATTCACCACATTATATCGAAGGTAACAATGGTAACGCGGACAACAATCCGGACAATAATTTTGTCGGGTATGCTGATAACCAATTTGAAGGCAATCAGCAAGAACAGCAGCAACAACAACAACAGGAGCAGCAGGAACAGCAACATCATCCAAACCAAGAGGATCCCGGTGGAGGTGACGGGTATGCGCCCGATACGCAAGAAATCGCTTGTGCAGCTGGCAATAGCGAGGATCGCACAAGCGCCACAAATCTGATCATCAACTATTTGCCACAAAACATGACAGATCGTGAGTTGTACAATTTATTCAGCAGTTGCGGCTCCATCAACACATGCAAAATAATGCGCGACTATAAGGTAAGTGTGTGTTATATTGATTTCGGGAGGGGTACGGAGGGAACTGGAGCAGCATCTCACCATGATATGTTTGTGTGCCTGTCCCTTTCGCACAGTGTAAGAAAGTAATACATACAAAATGCATGTTATCCCTTTTCCTCCCCTTGGGTGGAGTGCGGCCTACATTGGGATGAGCATCTGTGTTATTCATAATCCATGTTGACGACCAACTATATTTCTATCTCTGTTTGTCGCAGACGGGATACAGTTTCGGCTACGGTTTCGTCGACTATAATGACGAGGCGGACTCGGAGGCGGCGATACACAAATTCAATGGACTCCTCGTACGCAACAAACGTTTGAAGGTGAGTAGTCCAGATGATTTTAGTATTCAAATCATAAATCAAAAACTAATTTTCTTTCGACTAACCCTAATATACACAATAGAAGAGACCACTTATTAGTTAATTGAACAATTTGCATTGCCAGTTGCCAGAATAATCGACTTGAATGTTTCTGAATATTGGTATTAATCAATTGCCAATTGTTAATGGAGCTTTCCGCATATGCTAACCAATCGGAATAATATAAGAAATTAAACACATTATATCCTTCAGTGTCACTTTAATATAATAAGATGTTGTGATCTATTTTTGATAGTGTTTCTACAGACTCCATTTAGACCTTTGTATATACCCAATACTATCTCGGTTTACCCAAGATTTACGTTAATATGAAATTGTACATTTTGTGTCCTCTGTTGACATTTAATTGGCTACATTTTGCTGCTTATTTATTAAATTAATTGAAATTTGCACTAAAGTTCACATAACTCCATCAAAAGATTATTACTTTAATTGTTTTTAAACTCACTCTCTAAATGGTGTCATTGATTTGTGTATTGTTTATATGAGGATTGCATGTTGAATTCTGAAACCTTAAATCAACTTCAAGCATGTGTCCAATATTCATCTGTTGTTATCATATAATTCTGTAGAATCATTTATTGTTCATCGTTCATCGTTTCGTGTTGTTCTTTATAAATGCCTTAATCGAATCTTGAATCTGCATCTCTAATATTTTGTTTACTTTCACAGGTATCTTATGCACGACCGGGCGGGCAATCGATCAAGGACACAAATTTGTACGTCATTAATTTATCACGTAATATTAACGATGATCAACTGGATCGCATATTTTCGCCATTCGGTTTGATCGTTCAACGCAACATCTTGCGGGATAAACTGACGGGTCGTCCACGAGGTGTTGCATTTGTACGGTAAGCATTCTGGAATCTTAGCTTTATATATGGAAATGTTATATGATCATATTCCAATTAATTTCAACAGTCAGCTGGCGTCTCTTAAACTATGCCACGCAGGATAATTCAGTTTTACCCTTTACCTTTACATAAATATTAATAACTATCGAGTAAATTTAGCTGATGTTATCTTGTTATGATCTTATGTTGCAATACATATTATAATACTTGTGTCTCTATTAGATTAACAACTTGTTCACCTCTTTTTGTTTGTTCAGTTACAACAAGCGTGAGGAAGCACAGGAAGCAATAATGGCGCTCAATAATACTGTGCCCGAGGGTGCATCATCACCCATTTGGGTGCGTCTGGCCGAGGAGCATGGCAAGGCGAAGGCCGCACAATTTATGCCACAAGTTGGTGGTGGCGGCGGCGGTCCGCATATGGGTCAACAGCAACAGCAACCGCCGCCGCCGCATCACCATCAAATGATACCGCATATGCAGCTGGCGCCACGTCCGACGCAGCATCCGCGCCACCAGCAGCAGCATCAGCATCAGATGCACCATCAACATCAGCAGCACCAACATCAGCAGCAGCACCAACAACACCAACAACATCAGCTGCAGCAGCAGCAACAACAGCAGCAACATCATCCACATCATCACCACAGTTTGCCGCCGCCGCCGCCCCACATGCAACAGTTGCATCACCATCCGCACGGAGGTGGTGGCCGCATCGGTGTCGGCGTCGGTCTGCCACAGCCGATGCACGGCGGCGGCGGTGGTGGTGGTGGCGGCGGCGGTGGCTATCACCCCAATATGGCCAACAGAGGTAGATCAAATAGAACAACACGATCTCAAAAACCGCATCCATATACTAACAATGTACAGAAATTTATTTAAAACAAAATTAATTTCTTTACACAATATTAGCTGCATCTCACAGGTGAAGTGTTCATGCTGCCATTGCCTATCACAGTAATGCCAATGCCCCGTCCACAAGCAGAGCTGCAGCAGCTGCAAATGTTGCAGCAGCGGCAGTGCCTACTGTACCAGCAACATATGCTGCTGCAGCAGTAGTAGCAACTACTGCAACTTCAACTGAGCAGCAGCTCCGGCAGTATCAGCAGCAGTCGCGGCGGCCGTCGAAGCAGCAGCAGCGGCAATCGCAAAAGCGATGCTCATGCAACTGCAGCAGCGTCCACGGCGGCACAAGCTCTGGCAGATGCATCAGAAACAATGGCGGTGGCATCGGTCAACAACAACACAACAACTACAACAAGAACAAGAACAACAACAACCACAACAGCAACGGCAGCATTAACAGCAACAAGAGTAATTTCAGTAATTTTACCACAACAAGAACAAGAACATCAACAGCAGCAGCAGCAGCAGCTACTACTACAGCAACAACAGTCATTAACACAAACACAACAACAGCAGCAGCTAATGAAAGAACAAGAAGAACAGCAGGAGCAGGAGCACCAACAGCAAGAATAACTGCAACAAATATATTTGGAACGACAACAACAACAACTAGAGCATATAGTGTGGTCACCGCCTACGCGTCAGAAAATGAAAGAGCACTGCAAGAAGAACAGCAACTGGTGGCACAGCTACATAAGCAAATGCAACAAATGCAATTGCAAGAGCAACAGGCAATGCACCAGCAATATTTGGAATTCCAGTCACATCGAGAATTCATATTTCAGCAGCAGCGGCAGCAGCAACAATTTCAATTGCAAGAGCAACAAGCCCTGCAGCAGCAGCATCAGCAACAACAACAATTTCAATTGCAATGGCAACACCATCAACAACAACAAATGCAACATGTGGTGCAATTGCAACATCATCATTGCCTGCAATCGATGTCATCACAATTGCAACAAAATGATGCACACGCCCAAATGCCCCCCGCCCAAATGCCCCCCGCCCATTATGCGATGCCGATTACAACAAGCACATCGGAATCGTCCATGGGTGGCACCTGTGTCTATTATCATTATCCTCTGAGTGCCAACCAGTTGAATGCCATCAACTATATCGATCGCAATACGAACATGATCCTAACGCCATTCGGCTACAACCGTCGCCACGATATAGGGGCAGCCGAGCCAATCAGCGACAATATCTTGGCACAAGTACGAGCTGCATTTCAATCTGCAACTCAAGCAGAATTAGAAGCTCAAGCTGAAATTGAAGCTGATGCAGCAGAAGAAGGAGATGAGCAGAGGCAGGCACTTCACAGACGCGGAGGCGGTGGCACCTACTGAAAAAAAAACAAACAAAAAATGCTATTTGAACTACTACAGCACACACCGAAAACTCAGATGTAATATTTAATTGTAATACAATCAATTGTGGGCAATTCCATGTTCGCGAAACTGACATTTTCCATTGACCATATTTTTTTCGTTTTATTTTAATTTTGTTTTTTTTTTGTGAAAGCCCTTAAGCAGCATAATCCTTGGTGCAAAAGGTCGACTCTAATAGTATTCAAAAATATGAACAAAACAAAATTCAATTTTTAAGGATTGAAATTGAATTTTGTTTTGCTGACATTTTAGAACCACCAAAACGATAGTTTAGTTTGTCATTTGCACTAGAAAGAAAATGGTGGTATTTAAGAGCTATTGAAAAACATATATTTGTTTGCATAACGGTGGAAAATGTCACGCCCACAAATATATATATGTCTATATATATAATATATATTATATATATATATTGTTGTTGTTTTAAAACCTAAATGAATCTATGTGCTGAATGTAAAAAAGGAAACCCAAAACATATACATAGATAAATTATATATAATATAAATTCATCTAAATATATATATCAAACATAAATATACGTATACATATATATATATATTCATATACATATATGTCTATATATACTAATATATACATATATGTCTATATATACTAATATATACATATATGTCTATATATACTAATATATACATATATGTCTATATATACTAATATATATGTCTATATACACTTATATTTACATATATATATATATATATATATATGTCTATATATATTATATATATATATATATATATATGTCTATATATATTTATATATATATATATTATATATATATATATGTCATATATATATATATATATAAATATATATATGTCTATATATATTTATATATATATATATGTCTATATATTTATATATATATATATATATACATGTCTATATGTACTTATATATATATATCTTTATATAGATATCTATATATATATATCATATATATATATATATATATATATACGTATATGTATGTATTTGTCAGCCCACCCACGAAATTTATTTGTGAGCCAAGCAAAATAGACGCGGGCTGAAAGCGCCAGAGAAAACAAAAATATATGTTTTCGGTTACGCGGAAATTGAAAAGCAAAGAATAACGAAAATCGAAACTAAACTAAACTCGAAAAAAGAAATTGGCAACACTTTTTGCGCAAGGTGAGCCTAAAAAGGCAACACACAAAACACCGCAACAGATAATAACTGAAAGCAAAGCAATCAAGTTAATGAATCAAGCCTAAGCCACCTCAGCACACTCCTAAAACAACAACAACAACACACACACATACTCTTATATGTATTATATGATTATTATACATAATTGACTCATTTTTCGTAGCCCATGTGCAAAATCTTTAATTTTTTTTAACACTAACACACACACACACAGATACACACATACACCCACACTCCAATTTGAACTTGAATTTGTACAATTAAATATGAAAAAAGAGAATAAACAAAATCTTATATATACGTATATTCACTCACCATCTAATTGTACATTTCACGCCCTTTTGTTTTTCATGATTTGGGAACGAAGCCAAATCGGTCAGAAAAACCAATCACATTTCAAAAGGTCTGTTTAAATTGTAATATTGTAATATATAAAAACCATAAACAACAATTATAAAAAAAGAGGTAAAATAAATCCAATAGCAGAAACAATATATAAAGAAATAAATCCATCTAAACAGACTTTTTTTTCAATAATTTTAAAAAACTAGTCTTGTAGCATTATAATAGTTAAGACTTTTTTGCAAGAAACTAAGTTTATAGAAACAATTACAAATAAACTGTACTAATAATAAAAATAAAAAGAAAACAAAAATTAAACGATAAAAATTTGTATAAAAACGAAGATTTTGTATGGAGAGCGAAAGAGGGAGAGAGAGAGAGAGATCAGAGCAGTAGCAAGCATATAACAAAATGGCGTCCTGACATGCTGTCGAGCGAGATAGCAAACATTGTCAGAGTGAGACACAGCGGCAGCCAAGTACAGTCAGACAATTGGAGCATACATAAGATGTATCTAAATTGTTTGTGTGTATTTGTGTATTGCAATTGATGCAACTTAAAATAGTTGAATTTTATATACAATCAGCAGCAGCAGTTAGCAGCAGCTAGATTTACATATACATTCATAATATATAAGAATATGTACGTTTTCTATTTCCAAATAATAATATATAATAATAATATTCATTAAATATAATTTCACATTTTCTTATTGCGTAGATTTGACTTCAATTTCGTTTCAAACCATTTAAACAGCGCGCCACTTTTAACAGTCTTAGCTATGTTATTAACATAGTCACAGCTGTAAGTTAGGGCCGCAGTGTGTGGCCACCCTGGCTGTCATTGGAAAATACCGTGTGGAAAATACCAGGCACATTCCAATGGCAATTAGCGCTAAAATAAAGAAAAATAAAGCAACTGAAAAACAATAGCAGGACCACAAAAATCGACACCAAAACGTGATTTATTTCCGAGGGCCTGAGACAAGCACAAAACAGCTAAAGCGAATACAGTGTAAAGTGCAGGGCAAACCGCAGAGTAAGCGCAGACAGCCAGACGAGGCTGCCAAATATTTATTTATTTTTGCCCATGCAGTGGGAACGTAACGGAATACGCAATAAATGATAATCGACCTTCCCCATTCCCCTGATTGACGAGCGGGGCAACTGAGCGGAGCAGCGGGGCCAGTGCGGAAAAGTGTGTGGCGCGCTAAGCGCCCAGAAAAACGCAAAACAATAACAAAATAAAAACAAAACAAAATAAAGAAACCAAATACCCAATTGCCAATTGAATAAAGTGTAACTGGAACAGCAAAAAAAGAACAAAGAATAAAAACAACAATAACAACGATTAGCGATAACAGCAGCAGTCGCAGCATCTGAGAATGCCACAGATGAGAGCCGCTGCCGCTGAGGCGGCTGCAGCGGGCAACGCGAACGCTCAGCCGCTGGTGAAGATCGGACACTATCTGCTTGGTAACACACTCGGCACGGGTACCTTTGGCAAGGTGAAAATTGGAGAGCATCAAATCACACGGCTGAAAGTCGCCGTCAAGATACTCAATCGCCAGAAGATCAAGAGTCTCGATGTTGTCTCCAAAATCAAGCGAGAGATCCAAAATCTCAAGCTCTTCCGGCATCCGCACATCATCAAGCTATACCAGGTGAGGTTATCTATCAAATCAACCCCTCAACGCCTCACTGCCATTGGAGATGAAAACGTGCGCCGTTCGTTTATTATTTTAGCCCACATATCAGACTGGTGTGTGTGTGTGTGTGTGTGTTCAGACAATTTGCTGACTCAATCAATCAGAAACAGTTGCATTTTGAGAGCTTGAAACAGATTTGGCCAAAAATGGGTTTCGCAGTAATCTCAATCCCAATAAATTTGGGGCACACTCGGGAATTGCTGGATTTAGCTGCGATTTGGCCCGCATCCGGTCAGCCTTGCAATGATTTCCTTTTACGATGTCTGTTTCTCTATCCAATAAATAGTAAACAGTATTTAGAGATATTTTTATTTGTTTTTTTTTTTACTTGTTTATATATGAAATTCACTTACTTTATTCTTATTGCCATATGATATAATACCAATGCTCTTATCTTAATTGGAAAAGGGCTTTTCTCAATTCAGATAAGACTGCTTAAAGCATACAAAATAGAGCAATTTGAACATTTTAATTAAGATAAGGCCAGCAGTTTATAGTATATAGGATTAAGCATAGATACATGTTATATTTGGTACACAAATCTCTATAATTGTTTTACTATATGAAACCACTGATTTTCTTTCGGGCAGGTCATCTCGACACCATCGGATATATTCATGATAATGGAGTATGTCAGCGGCGGCGAGCTGTTCGATTATATTGTGAAGCATGGGAAACTGCAGGAGCATCAGGCGCGACGCTTCTTCCAGCAGATCATATCGGGCGTGGACTATTGCCATCGCCATATGATCGTCCACAGGGATCTGAAGCCGGAGAATCTGTTGCTCGATCACAATATGCACGTGAAAATTGCCGACTTTGGTCTATCCAATATGATGCTGGACGGTGAGTTTCTCCGCACATCATGCGGCTCACCAAATTATGCGGCGCCCGAGGTGATATCGGGCAAACTGTATGCCGGTCCCGAGGTGGACATCTGGTCGTGTGGCGTCATACTGTATGCGCTGCTATGCGGTACGCTGCCGTTCGATGATGAGCATGTGCCATCGCTGTTTCGCAAGATTAAGTCGGGCATCTTTCCGATACCCGAATATCTAAACAAGCAGGTGGTCAATTTGGTGTGCCAGATGTTGCAGGTGGATCCGCTGAAGCGTGCCACCATCGAGGAGATCAAGAAACACGAGTGGTTCCAAAAGGAGCTGCCCGCCTATCTGTTCCCCTCATCGATCGAGCAGGACTCGAATGTCATCGATACGTACGCCGTCTCCGAGGTCTGCACCAAATTTGGCGTCAAGGAGTCCGAGGTGCATAATTCATTGCTAAGCGGTGATCCGCACGATCAGCTGGCAATCGCCTATCATTTGATCATCGATAACAAACGTTTCGCCGATGATGCCGCCACACAGATTAGTGAGATAAATAACTTTTTTGTCGCCGGCTCACCGCCACCGCCAACACAATTGACGCACTCCACCCACGAGCCGCGCACCAGCGGCGCTGAGCCGATCGCCACCGTTTTTGTTGGTGGCGGCACTGCTGCCAGTTCGGGCAGTGCAACGCCCGTTCACAACGGTCCAATGGGTGGCAGCATTGCGACCGGCGGCATTGCAGTGCCATCCATACGGCCACATCCCGAACGGATAGCACCGATGCGTGAACGACAGCTGGCCATGTCTGTGCAGAATACGGGTGGCGCGGCATTTCCCGAGAAGACAGCCCGCGGCGGCACACCAATTAAGCGGGCCAAATGGCATCTAGGCATACGATCGCAGAGCAAGCCGAATGACATCATGCTTGAGGTATATAGGGCGATGAAGGCACTCAACTATGAGTGGAAGATCATCAATCCATATCATGTCCGTGTCCGACGCCAAAATGTGAAGTCCGGCAAATTTTCGAAAATGTCGCTGCAGCTTTATCAAGTGGACGCGAAGAGCTATCTGCTTGACTTCAAGTCGCTGACCAACGATGAGGTCGAACAGGGCGACGATGTCATCATGGAGAGCCTAACGCCGCCACCGATGAGCGTCACCGGCACAATGCCCATGCAGCCAACGGGCCACCACACCATGGAATTCTTTGAGATGTGTGCCGCACTCATCATACAGCTGGCGCGTTAAGAACGCGCCTACCAAAACACACCTTTTGAATACACCCTCCCCACACACACACAAACACATACATCATGATACAGCAGTCAAATGAATGAAGAAAATGAAAAATATATTTTGCTTGCTAATTTCAATAAGCTTAACAATCTTGAAAATATTCATTCAATGACGATTCGAAATTTGTTCACATTTTTAATTGCTTGAAATTGACAAATAACAAATTAGTCGAAAAAATAAGATATATTTAAATATGAAGAATGCATACTTGTCGAGCAGACACCTTAAGCGGCTTTCTCGTACAACTTCATTCATTTGGCAGCCATATCATGATATTATTATTATTATTATTATATATTATCTAGCAAACTATTAAGCAAAATGCGTAAAAAAAAAAGAAAAGAAAATTTGCAATGCGTTGATAATCAATTTAGTTTTTTAATTGTGTTGCTACGCTTGGCGCTTACTTCATTTTTTATTATTATTTTTTTTTGGTTGATTTTTTATTTTTCTCATTGTATATTGTATATTGTATTAATTGCTAATGAGTCAAAAACACATAACTAAAAAGGAAGAAAATAATGCAATACGTATTTGATATTTAACTTGAAGATGCAATAATCACATTTTTCTCCTTCTTCCGCCTTTTGATGGCTAATCTATTCTATCCGCTGGCCGTTGGTTTCTTGGTCTCTTGGCAAAAATATAAATTGTTAACAAATTTTGTATATGGTATAAGGCATAGCTGAAATACGATGCTTGCAGCAAACGTTTTCGTAGTAGTTCTATCTGTAACAAGACAAAACAAAGTGAAACTAAATATATATGATAAAAACAAATAGATATTACATCAGGTTGCCAGCAAATATTGATAGCTCTGAGTGTTTTCTTTTATCGCCAAAATCGGAAACTGATTTTCATGCTGGGTGGGTGTGTGATCGGTTATAAGCCTTTAATACTATATTACAGATAGTTATATATAATAATAACAAAGACTATTCAGAATTCTATTCAATTTACTGGCTAAATGTTGTCAATACAAGCAGTGTTGAAATCAATCAATATAAATCAGAAATTAGATGTATAGATATTGCGCTGCTTGACCGACTGATTGATGGACAAGTGAAAGTGTCATTCTCAGTCAGCAGAGCCGCCACAAACGCAAACATATTTATTTTATTGAGCGTTGCTTAATGGCTAATTTCGACATGGTTTTGTTCAATATATTATCTTTATTACTTTAATTATAATTACTAAATTGTTGTTTACGCACTCGGCGCATCGAGCGTTGTGCGTCGCGCACCAATTAAATTCTTAAGGCCGCAAAATACAAATACATAATAATAATAATATCCACATGCTGATGTACTAAATATATTAAATATTTAAGACAATTGCGCAAGTTGCTTCAGTTGTGGCAAGCTAAGGCAGCTACTGATTCTGTTGCTGCTTGCGCTTCAGTTTGTCGATGAGCGTCTCTATGCTGTTTGCATCCACCAGACCGATGAATTTGTCCACGACGACACCGTTACGAAAGGCGAGTACAGCGGGCACGGCCTTCACCTCAAACGTTTCGACCAGATCCAAATTGGCCTCCACATCGATAATGGCCAAATCGATCTCATTGGAGTTCTCCAAGAGTTCAAGCATCTTCGGCGTGAGTATTTTGCAGGGGTCGCACCATTCCGCATGGAAATTGACAATCACCGGATTATCGCTGTTAATGACCTGTTTTTTTTTTTTAACAAAGAAAACACATTTAGTTTGCAACGACATATCTATGTTGATCAGTAGACTCGACTCGACTCTATATTCTGGGCTTATTTGCATACACGCGCGCACACATACACACACACACACGCACACTGACACGAGCAGCTAGTTGTAGCTAAATAGTCGACTAGCGATGCCCTGTAATTAGTTTTAGTAATTATAGAACTTTCAACAAATCGATTAGTGCCAAATATTACATATCTTAGGCGCATTTGTGTTGCATTAGTTCTTCTATTTTACCAGCGAGAGAGAGAGAGAGAGAGGGAAGGAAGCCTGTCAACCCCTCTCGGTTGTTTCTTGTACGGGGTATTAATTGAGCCGCATAAACAAACGGAACAAAACATACAGACATATGTGCATAAATAGCCAAAATGCGTCATGGTTTACGGCCGGAACACTGCTCACGTACGCCAAATGGCCAAAACAAGCGCATTGCATAATGCATATGTGTGTGCGAGTGTATACAAATGTAAATACGCAAATAAAATAGATACATTAATATATATATATATATATATATGGATGTGTAAGTGTCGCTCACCTTCTGATCAAATTCGTAGTGATCCTTGATGACGAGCTTCTTGTAGTGCATCTGGGATTGTGAGAGGCACTTCTGTGTGGCTTTGGCCGCCTGTGGCGCCATTCGGTGGCAGCTGCTGTGGGCGCTGCTGTTAATAAGGCAACAGGCCGCCAGGCGTGGCACAATGCCTTCCGCTGCAATTTTCAGCATTTTATAACGTGGCACGCGAGTGCACAGTGAATCCTAGTGGAGTGGAGCGTGTTAGGGGATTTATAAGCCGGATGTAGTCAGTTGATTTGAAGACGCCTCGATAAGATAATATATACAATAAATGTACCAATAATGTTCACTGCTGTTTGCGCTATTGGCATCTATTTATGTTTGTCTGGCAACGCTAATTGGCAATTTGAGCGCTGCCAGATGGTTGGCATTTTTGTTGTCGTTCATCAACGTGGAAAGCAAGTTGCAAGTTAGCCCGTCAATTCATTTGTTCTTCAATTTCATTTACCAATAAATACACAAAATGGCTAATTATGTAAAATAAAGTATGGCAAAGATGAAACATTCACCTATTTGTCCAATTTGGCCAACTCAAATCTATGCACTTCACTGCACTGCCTTCTATTTTTGAATGTCAACGGCTAAAGCGTGAATTTCTAGAAACTTTTTTAGAAAGACGTATATTTAAGTTTTTATGTTGAATTAATATATATGTGTATAAATCGGCCCACATAATGTTGATAATATAACATTATAAAGATATATCAATTTAAATTGCATTTTTTATAAAAAAAATTATTCTTAAAACGTTATTTTCTGACCATTTTTAAAGACGTATTGACGAAATCTGATAATTTTAGGCATGAGATTTTATTTAAAAATAATCTGAAACATGAATTTCTCTTAATTTTTACAAGTTTTAAACCATAGTAAAAATATAAATATTAAAAGGCCTGCATAACTTTGAAAATAATTCGGAAACCGGATGATTCCAGTTGAAGATAAAACAGTTTTAATTTGATATGCGGTGCAAGTGATGTTTTATGTTTAATAATCAATAAAAAAAAAAAAACAAGGAAAATAGCTTACACAATATGTGTGCATGTGTGTCAGCTCATTAAAGTTGATTGACACGTATGATAATGTCAAATATTATGTTCTATAGGAAGTATTGGAAATTGTGGACGAATCCCCACGGCAATGTTTGTCTTTAATTAGCTGAATATGTCATATTTAACACGCTGATCTTATCGATCTTAATTGGAGGGAATGCGTTGGCGGATGGAGCAATCGCCTGTACCGCGTTGATAGAGATGAACGTGAGCGGAATCTATGCCAGCTATGTGGATAGCAGACTGATTGGTATCCAGTCAGAGGAGGTGAATCTGTTTGTGTTGGAAGCACTGCGATATGTCATCCGAGATGTATTCGCCCAGCTGAGCGCCACGTTGGTGATAACGATTGCTTCCGGCAGCTATACACAGGGCTGGTTCGAGCAAGTCCTAGACAATTTAATTAGCACTTGGAGCTCGGTGCCCGTACAAATGCTGCATACAACTCGTACGGTTCATGTGCCCGGACGGAAATACAGTAATCTGTTGCTGGTCGACTCCTACGAGAGTTTTACGTGAGTACAGATTTTATGTTGATTAATGGCCAATCCAAATCAATTCTCTCTGCTGCTGCTGCTGCTCAGATCCACGCGGCTTGCCGAGGACAATGCGGACTACGATGATCACGAGTATTATTTCATCTTTCTGCAGACTCGCGATGAATTTATTCAGCGTGAGCTGCAATTGATATTGGAGCACTGCCTGCACCACTACTGGCTGCACTGCAACGTTATGGTGCAAACGGCTGTGGTGGAGGTGCTCATCTATAGCTACTATCCATATACGGAGCATCGTTGTCAGGCGTCACGGCCAAAGCTGCTCAATCGGTTTGATGGCCAGCGAATGGTGAATGCACCGATGTTTCCACACAAGCTGCATCAGCTGCACCAATGTCCGCTCAAAGTTCTCCTCTGGCACGCACCGCCCTTTGTCGAACTGCGCTGGGATGAGCGGGCGGCACAGATGCGAGCCGATGGCTTCGAGATCAAGCTCATCGAGCATCTGGCGCAGCGTCTCAATTTTAGCCTCATCCTCAGCTACACGAACAATTGGACCAATAGCGGAGCCATCGGATCCCTCGAAATGGTAAGCAGTGCCCACAGAGAACAAACTTTTAGGTCCTCTTTTTATACCCTGAACCCATTGGAAATGGAAATGGATCAGGATAAAATTTGGAATATTAGTTCAATTTCATTTAATTCTATTGACAACTGCCTCCATTTACCAAATAACAGTACATACCGTTTCCCATATATTGACTGCCCAAATATAATCAGGATCGGATAAGAAACACCATCAAAAATGAGATCATTTGCACACCTGCTCACATTTGAGAGTGCAATTTGTGAAATTTGGATTATATTTAACTGCAGGGTTCAGGGTATATCGTAGTCCAGTCCACTCTACATTAAGCATTCTTACTTGATTTTTTATTCTTTCGATTTTTCGATGTAGTTAATGAGGCAGCGGGCCAATCTGAGTGTTGGTAATTTGTGGAAAACAGCTGAGCACAATCGAATCCTCAGCTCGCCGATGGCGCACTATTATGCGCCACTGGTGGCAACAGTGGCCATCGATAAGTTTCGCTTCGGCTCTCTCAAGCTGCTCCATTTCCCGTTCCAGTGGTGCGTGTGGGGCACACTGCTGGCGGCACTGCTCATCCATGGCGTCGTATATGTGTGGCGTTGGCGGGCTAATGGGCTGCAGGTGCTGGAGTTGCTGCTGGGTGTTGCGCTGGTGCGTCTGCCACGCACCTGGATGCAACGCATCATCTATGCCCACTGGCTCTTTGGCAGCATCCCATTGCGTGTCGTCTATCAGTCGCTGTTGTTCCACTTCATACGGCTGCAGTTGTTCGAATCGCTGCCCAACTCCTTTGAGCAGCTGTTGGATCAGAATTTTCGCGGCCTGTGCACGTCCAGAATGCTGGGAATGCTGCATGAGGTGCCGCAATTGGGGCGCAACTATGACAGATTTGAGAGCATCACCTCACCGTATGACGAGGCTGTGCTGGATGCCCTGCATCAGAGGGGCGACACTCGATTCTTTGCCATTACCAACCTGGATTCGACTAGCGCATATTTGTGGGCCACGAATCGCCAGAGTGAATATTATATATTGCAGCAGATCGTCAACTTGCAACAGGTGGTCATCTACATGCCCAAGCACTCCTTTTTCAAGCAGCAGTTCCACGATCTGCTGAACCAATTAGATGCCAGCGGCTTTATTGACTACTGGCGGCGTGCCGCCTTCAGCGAGTACAGCCACAGGGGCCGCAAGAGTCACACAACCAGCAATCGTGGGCAGGCTCAACAGCAGGTGCGCCAACTGGATGGCATCTATATTCTGATGGTCGCTCTTTATGCTCTCTCCATATTGATTTTTGGTGCCGAGCTGCTCTGCCATCGACTGACTATTGTTTTGAGTGCAAATATATTACAAAATCGTATTAATTTGATTTAATGTATTATGTAAATATATTTTTTTTTTGCTCCCACTTTATCTCTCAATGAAGCATGAATAAATAAATCAATATGTTGTCAACATTTAATTGCAAGAATCACAAATTGGGTAATGTTCATTTCAAATTCTATTTTATATGAACCGAAATCCAGGTGGCGCCATATCGGAATCATATTGAGACCTGACTGGCGTCATGTATATTAAGGCTGTTAAATTGCATGCGTCTTTCGCGATCTGGCAACACCAAAGGTGTACACAATTCTCAACGGCTTTCTATGGTTTTTTCAATAAATTCATTTAGCTATGAATTAACTATAAAACTGGAATTTAGAGGGACTCCACAACAAGAACAGGAAAAACAGTAACAGAGTCTCGCCTCTAGTTGGTAACATTTGTTTGATTACATCAATCACAATCAAAATACAGTTGGCGGGCAATTAAATTGAATGAAAAACAGAAACTAGATACATGCTTCTCGAATCAAGCAGCCATTTCAAGCACAACTTGTGCTGCATTTGCCAGTTAATTGTGGGCAAGGAATATGAACATAACGGAGCTACTACACTCATATCTGGATCTATCCGGGGAGCAGGCCAACCCCAACAATGAGTATGTGGCACGGGCACTGTTGCACGTGGTGCACACACACATAATGAGCGTGACGCCATCGCTTGTATTGATTCTCTGCTGCCGCAACCAGCATACGTGCAACTTCTACAACGAGATGATGATCGTACTCTTCCGCAGCTGGGGCATAGCTCCGCTCCAGATTGTGAACGTGGTGCAGGGGATGCGAGGCCGGCATATCCCCGGTCGCCGACACTTCAATCTGATATTCACGGACTCGTATGCGGCCTTTGCGGAGATCGAGGTGGAGGCATATTCCCGGGATTACGCATACAATGAGCACTATTACATCTTCCTGCAGGCGCGGGATCATTTAATCTTTGCCGAAATGGGGCTCATCTTCGAGCACTGCTGGCGCCACCAGCTCATCAATTGCAACATTCAGGTGCAGCGGGCCAACGGGGACATCCTGGTGTACACCTATCAACCGTTTGGGGCACACAGCTGCGCCAATATGACGCCACAGCTGATCAATCGCTACAATGGCAGCCACATGCTCCATCCACAGCTCTATCCCCGCAAACTGGCCAACTTCTTTGGCTGTCCACTGCGCTTCGCACTCTGGCATATGCCTCCATACTGCTTGCTTTCACCCAGTGACAGTGATTCTGATGCTCGCATCACAGGTGGCATCGAAGGGCGCCTGCTTCAGACGATCGGCCAGCGACTCAACTTGAGCATCCAAGTACGTACCGCACCTCCGGGACGGTTGCCACTTCGCGAAAGAATGCTGCAGATGGTCAGTGACCAAATACTCCTAACTCTTCTTAAAGGCAGACAATATTTGACTCCTTGCATCTCGTCTCTTCTTGCAGTTGCAACGCGACGAAGTGGATCTTGCCGTGGGTGCCATTCGGCCGACGGTGGCCTACAGCCAAATGGCGACATCGTCGCACAACTATTATCAGACAAGCGTCCGGTTTGGTGTTCTGCGCAGGCATTATGAGCTGAGCTCCCTAGACACTCTGCTCTATCCATATCCACGAATCATTTGGTTTGGCATCTTGCTTGTCTTTGCACTCTCGCTCCTGCTGCACCTGGCCATGGACCGAGTGCTGGCAAGCGATCCGAGCTCCCTCTGGCTGAATGTGGAGTTAATTTTCGTGGGCATGCCAATAGAGCAGTTTCCACGTTCTGGCTGCAAGCGGGTGTACTGCATCATGCTAATGGTCTACACGCTGCTCATACGCACCGCCTATCAGGGAATGTTGTACCATTTAATACGCACCCACCAGCTGAACCGACTGCCGCAGTCCATTGAGGAGGTGGTGGCCGACAATTATACGGTGATACTTTCTGCTGGGTTGAAAGATATGCTAACTGGCATTCCCAGCGTGCAGCACATGCGATTTCACGCAGTTCCTGCCGAAGCCACTCTGATGCAACCCCTAATTGATTTAGCAGAGCAGCCTCGAGTCATGCGACAGGCGGTCGCCACTGCTAAGGATGTTTTTCTCATGTACAATCGCCTGAGTTGCTGTACTGCTAATGTTGAACAGCGGAATGATAATCAATTCGAAATCATTTCCCAGGATGTGATTAACCTGCAGATCAGTATGTACCTGAGGAAGCACTCATTCCTGATCGATGAGTTCAACGAGCAGATCATGTTGATACGCTCCGTGGGACTACTGTCCATTTGGAAGGACTGGGAGCTGGGTGACAGTTATTCGCATACAGCGCAGCCATCCAGCGTCATTTCGCTTGACCTGCAGGCGATCCAGATCATGTTTGTTGTGGCTCTGTTTGGATTTATGCTCAGCATAATTATTTTCGGCCTGGAATTACTGTCGCTGCGTTTTGTGCGACTTCAGATTTGGTTTCATAGATAAAGCATCTACCGAATATATTATCAGATTACACAATTGACTGGATCGGAGAAAGAATACAAACTAAAAATAAGCGTTAAAAATTGATTTCAAAATATTGTTCAGTTTTCAGTGCACTTATAGTAATAGTTATTGCTCATCTAAACGGTTTGCCCGATATCCCGTCTCGTTAATCCTTATAATATATATCAATATATATCTAACTGTAGCGTAGCTTCGATTTGGGTGGGTCTGTGACTAGTGTGTGTGTTGTGTGTGGTGTTAATTTATGATTATGCGCCCTCTGTACCAACACCGGAACTTGTCACGCACACACATTGTCCGTATGCCAAGCCGAACTGTGTCTGCGCTGTTCTCAGCATTTGGCACTGCCGCCTGGGGGTTGTGGTGGTGGTGATTTAGGGGTAATCCCATATCATGTCTGGTCGCGTAAGCAGCAATTAATTTAAGTAATGAACACAGATTTGTTTATTGCATTACAGTGTTTAAATTAATTCACTTAACATAGTCCTGTGCGCCAAAAGGGATTCGCATTTTGTTGTTAGCTTAATGGGTATCAAAGATATGTTTTTTTTTCAGATGAAATACTTATATACTTAAATCGAAAACATTTACATATAAATTGCTATGCATGTTCAAATAATTGATTTTATATTGAAAATTTCAGTAATTTTGAGATGGAAGATGTGATGATATGGCCGAATAGCAGGGTATCCCCTGGTCGGGCACTCTCGCCTAGAGCACTAATAAATGTTGAAAATTCCATTAGCACTCCATGCTCAGGCGTGATTTCTCTTGGGCACAGTCGATATACAATCAATATGGCGTTGCAGCAATTGCAATTTTATCGCCTGCTTCATTTTTAGTAGCTGCAACGAAATGGAACCGTCAAGTCATCTTGCTAGTCTGCTGGTCAGTTGGCTCAGCCTTAGCTGTCTGGCACTGCAAATGCCTGACCAGCAACGTCTGCTGGCCAACGAAGTAATGATCTTCAGCAACTTGGCCGATGCACTGCATCTAATACTGGTGGACATCTGTGCGGCGCACAACATGAGTGTCTTTGTGAGCACCCAGTACAGGGAGCAACTGCCACTGGAGCAACAGCATATTGTCGAACAAGTGTTGGAGCGAGTGTTGAGTTTAAACAGCAATGCCGCTCTGCCCATTGTGATGGACACTGTGCTGCTCTCCGATATGAAGTTGAACATAAAGCTGCTGCTATTCTTTGTCCAGGATGCGGAACAGCTGGCAACAGCAGCTCTGCACAATGCACGCGGCAATGCCGGTCACAAATTCAATAATTTAATTGTGCTACTAACAACAACGGATGATGCCCAAGCACAAGAGGAGCATATGAGACAAATCTTTGGCTTTTTTCTGCATAGACGCTACAATGTGAATGCTGTGCTGTTGCTCGTGGATCCGCAGCTAGCCACATTGGATGCGTACACCTTCTGGCCGTATAGATCTCGACAGTCCTGCCTATCCACACAGCCAGTTCGCGTTTCACTGCGCAATGCCCACCTCAACGATCTCTATCCAAACAAGTTGAGCAATTTGCACGGCTGTCCGCTGCACGCGGTTGTGTGGCATGTGCCACCGTATATGGAATTGTATCCGATGAGCGATGGGCCCATTAAACAGATTGCCGGCACGGATGCGGATATACTGAAAGTGTTGGCGAGCAAGCTAAACTTTAGCTTGGCGCTGGAGCGGATCGAACCGGCCGACTTGAGTGGTGGGGAAACGTTTTCGAACGGCACGATGACTGGTGCTTATCTTATGCTCCTGGAGCGTCGAGCTAATCTAACGATGGGCTTCACCGTCTGCCAGCCAGAACGTCACAAGTATTTGTCCAGCACTCTGCCATACGGCCAGGTGGAGTACATACTGGTGGTGCATGGGTCGCAATCATATAGCTCCTTTGAGATCATGCTGATGCCCTTCAACACCAATGTTTGGCTGCTGTTTGCCGCCCTGGTTGCACTGCGTCTGCTTTGTCGGCTATGTGGCTGGCAATTGATATCGCCGCTCCAAATTGGCTGGCTGTACAGTCTCTATCTGTTGCGCATCGGTTATGAGAGCTCCGTGTTTATGTTTGTGCAAAATGGACCAATGCGACCGCTGCCCAAGTCACTGGAGCAGACACTGGAGCTGGATTATAGTTTAGTTGTAACGCGTAGAAATTATCACGTGATGGCGCTGATGCCCGCGGTTACATCGCGCATGACCGTTCTGCCCGGCAAGCCGACAGACATTTTCGATCAGGTGCTGGCCATGCCCGCAGATAGACAGAGACGCACCGCTATCATCTGCAGTCAGCCTTCTTTTCGCCACTATCTGGCCACTACAACAACTAGGGAGTTGCATAACCCTCCGAATCTTGTGCAGGTGGAAAAGAGGGTCAGGAATAGTATGGTCTGTACCTACTTTCCAGCGACCTCCTATCTGACTTGGGTCTTTAATAATATGCTCTTCAATATGCGCAGTTCAGGAATTTCCCAGCATTTATCTGATCGGCCTAAGTCGTCATATTTAAAAGCCATTCAACGCACCGCAGGGCAGACGAAGGTCCTCGACCATGATAAGTCTATGGGCTTCATCTATACCGCAATATATTGCCTCTTGTTGGTTGAATCTCTCACAATTGTCATCTTTGCTTTGGAGCTGCTTAGTCAGCGCTGGCCTCGTGGCTGGCTATCCTCAATCTTTCGGCAACTGTAGGAACGATAGCTTCCGACTAATATTATGAAATAACAATAGAATCTCTTTACATATTCTGAATGATAGTTACCTCCCACTTGAGTGTTATTCTGCACTACAGAAATCTATTTGAAAGGTTTCTATTCGTATTATCACACATATATGCAATTATAAAATAAATAACTACATATAAAAAATAAAAATTCTTTTAAATTTTTCGAAAAGTTGTTAACTTTAATTTTTTTTATATTTGTGTATCATAATACGGATAAAATACGATAATTTGAGTACCACGTTATCATTAATAAATTTATAATAACTATTTTGCATTGCATATGCTATAAATAGTTTTGAGAATACTATATTTGCAAGAAGAACCATTGGATTGTAAACCAGAAGGTAAACTAACCAGCTCGAGAACCCGTGATAAGGAAAGCATAGATAGGTAATAGAGTTAAGTTTCGACTGGCTTAGACCAAATAACGATTGGCTGCATTCATGAGGCGCCGCAGGCGAAATCTCTGTGGCTGGGTGGCGCCGAGTTCGAGGAGGAAAACGATGGAGGCGAGCAGTTGCATGAGGACAAATGTGCCAAAGATGCCGGCCAGTAGCCAGACACTGAGTTTGGTTGGTGCACGATTTTCATGGGCGGAGATATTCTTGATGCGGTCAAGGTACATGCGACGAAAGCGATGCACCTGGCCCGAGGACATCATGCTAATGAGCAGCCTGCTGATGCGCTGCTCCAAGTACGAATGCGGTCGCATGTACATCGTAAGCGGTGCGGTGACCAATGGAATTCTGAGCGTGGCCAGGCGACGCATCGCGGGACCAGATTCCATGTTAAATCTGTCGACACTTGGCTCCAGCATTGGTATCACCATTTCCGCATCACTATCGTCGCGCAACTGCTTCAGTTTTTGATCAATATTAGGCAGCACAACCATCCGGTTATCCGGCACCATTTCACGTAATATGGGCTGCAGAGCGGGCGCCAAATAGAACGTATACTTCTTGGCAAGCACTTCGGCCACTGATCGAACCGGATTGCGTACGCGTCCATCCTGCAGCAGGATGTACAGCTCGCCCGTGTAGGCGGCGCGCAGGATGAGCGTCTGGAACAGCCATAGTGCTAGCAGAAAACGCGCAAAATTGCGACGAGGCGGATGCATGTGCATGCCACCGAGCAGCGTGCACCATAGTTGCGTGCTGGGCAGCCGATTGTTATCGCCGAGCACAAAGCGACGTAAACGTGGCCTTGCTAGCAACTGCAGCATACCAATTACCCCAAACCCAATCAGCACACTGATCACGGTGCACAACCAGCTGTAGTAGGCCAGCGGCTTGCTCAGGCGCTGCAGCGGCGTCAACTGACTGCCGCCGGGCACGCAGAGCACAACGGGAAAACTGGTATACGAGATGCTGGGCAGCATATACTGGGCGCGATCCTTGCTGTACATCAATGAGGCGAAGGTTATATTTGCCGTACCGTTAACGATCTGCAAAGAGTGATATATATATATATATATTTGTATATACATATGTATATGTGAAGAATAAAAGTTGCATTGTTGACTCACCAGTTGCATTACGCCCGTTATGGTTCCATTGGGTAGAATAAAGCCACGATTTTGATTCGGCTCTTCGATCAGCTTAATGGTGAAATTCATGCGTTCCGCCAGCAAGCGAAAGATCATACCCTCGATGCCATGAATACGCTGTCCATGGGCCAGGCTGTGATTCCTCTCGATGATGACGAAGGGTCTATGCTCAAAGGTGACGGTGGTTATCTCACAGCCATACATATTGTGCAACTTGTCATCGAAGTAGTCCACGCTGCTGGCCACATGAATCTGCGGCTGTGCACCCAACCCACCCCGGAAGGTGGCATAGTGCACGGGCCTCGACGACTCACATTCACCATTCGATCGATACGGATAGTAAGTGTAAACATGAACGATTCCACTGTCCCGGCCACCCAGCAGCACATTCACATTGATCACATAGATGGCGAAGAGACGTCGAAAGATTTTCGCAATTGTGGTGAGCCGATGCGTCTCCTGGCCCGTATACACAATACAGTAGTAGCCATTTCGCTTAAAAAAGCTGTCCGGTGCAAGTATACGCTGCTCCAGGCGCCTGTACGCCCGCATGCTGTCCAGCAGTAAAATGGCCGTTTCCCGTCCTCCTATTCCGCTAGATGGTGGCGGAGGCGGTGCATCCAACAGTGTCTCCTCATCGCCCTCAATTTGTTCGTTCTCTATCAGAAATTTGACCCGCTCAGCGCCAGATGCCAAGCGGAGTGTTTCATCAATCAGATCGTTGTGCAAATCGCGGCTCGCGTTCCGCGTTGCAAAATGCACAATGCTCAGCGGCATGCTCGAGTCGCTGGCATAGTGGCTGTTAATAGTCCAGACCACGGCGTACATTAATGTAATGTTATAAGCTTTTTGCAGCGTATCGCTGGACAACATGACGAGACAATAACCAGGCAACGAGTGAACCCAACGGTCTGAGCCACCGAGCCAGTGGACAATTGAGCCAAGTAAATGCCAAATTCATTTGGCTTTTAGTCATTGCATGTGCGGCGCTTCCATATCGTAGCTCGTTATCGGATCCAATTGCATTTAAATGGATGTGCCATCAGTTAACAGCTTACCACATGCAACACATGCAACACATATTTGCAATAGTTCCTGAAACATGCCACATAACAAAAACAAAACAAATTCAACTTTTAGGTACTGATAATTTGAGTGCATTTTAAGCTTTGAATAGCGACTATCAGTGTTACCATTGATCGCTGTAAAACACACACACACACACACACACACATACACACACACACACACACACACAGGTAGTTGGTCAGTGTGACCCTAAAATAGCTAAGCAAAAAAATAAAAAGATAGGAAAAGAAAAATGACGAATAAGCATTTTTTTTGTTTATCTTGTTTCTTGACTGCTTCTGAAGCTTATCTTGAAATGAGTAATTGCCAAATAAACTGCAACAGATGCATCAGCGGTGCATGTTGCAACACACCACCAAGATCGCTGACTATATTTTTCATGCACACACATCTACACAAAACATTTATAGCATTTAGTGCTGGCCTAAGCATCCAGTCGCAGCCCTGAACATATTAACAATATACAAAATAAAAATAATATAATAATGGAATATATACATATGTATGTGCATGTGAACCCATATTAATATTTAATGTTTTGTAGGACAAGCGACGACTTTGGAGAATCGAAGTCCATTGCAGGCAGGGCTTAGCTTAGCTCAGCATTGATGCACTTCGCTCGATGACACCGATTTGCAATAAGTCAGTCTACGCTGCGACAATTTCTCAATCAATTGACTACGAACGAAAGACCGTTCAGTTAGAAAATTATAATATATATATATATATATATATATTATATATATACAAATTATTTGATGTTCTGCTTAAAGTTCGTGCTTCGTGCTGTGAGTTCGTGATGGGTGTTGCTGCCATCACAATCAAGAATTTGATATCGGCACGTAGAGGCGGCAATTAATAACTGAAATGCAATATTTAGGGTCACACTCTATGCAACGGAAAATAAAAAAAACAAAATTATAAAAATAAGCTTGCAGCTTCCGGTGAAATGTTGGTGAAAACAGTATACAAAAGCGATAACAAGACAAGTGATAACTATGTGGTTTGTTTTTATGTTGTGTGCACTTTTTTCTTTCAGTGCAGCATTTTGCGCTGATTCCATGAAAATTTGCTCATCAGCAAATTGTTTTGTATGCTAGCCGGCTGCTGCAGTCTTGAAAATTGTTTTCTGTTTTGTTTTTCTTTTCTTTTCTTTATTTGTTTTTGGACTATTTTCATTTCATTTCGTTGTCTTTTTTGTGGCACACACACGGAAACGAAATGAAAGTAACGCTCCAATGGAACTTTTGGTGTCAAGCGAGGCGGGAGCGGGCAGCCCTAACCTCCAAGTGCGTGCAAAATGCAGCTCAGCTTTTTGGCACGATTTGGCAGCGTTAACAATTTTCAATCAGTTGTTGTTGTTCGGAGTTTTTGAGGTGTTGCTGTTGCTGTTGCTGTTGCTGCTGCTGCTGCTGCTGCTGATGGTGCTGCTGATGGTGCTGCTGATGGTGCTGCTGATGGTGCTGCTGCTGTTGCTGCTGGTGCCGCCACAGAAGAATTCTATATGGGGCAGCGTCTGATCGAATGGGGCGTCAGTCACCGTTTGAGCTCAGCAACGGCCAGTTCTCGACGATTTTTGATTGTGCGAAAAGCTTCAAGTGTGCGTGTGTGTGTGTGTGTGTGCAAATAGGATATATATAAATATATATATATATATACATACAAGGAGATGAGATTGTTATGGTTATTGCTGCTGCTGGGTGGCACACTGAGCTGCGCCCAGGAAACGGCCACCGTTGCGGCAGACACCGTCAAAGGATTAACGGTTACATCAGCGCCAACATCTACGTCTGCGATCAATACAACTACCACCGCCGATGCTAAGCCAAAGTTTCCCAGCAGCGAAGCGGTAAATCAATCGGCTAAATCTTAGCAGGACAGGAATATTATTACTATTACTATCAATTTGTTTATAAAATGTGTTGAAGTAGTTCGTTTGTTGAGCTCTGTCGAAATTGGACGCATCGGGGCACTATATCTTTTTCCTTACAATCTTATACTATCTTTTAGACTGAACACACTACTTGTGTTTCCAGGTATCCCAATAATAATAATAGAAATAATCAATTATGATACAAATTCGAAGTACTTAAGGGGCTTTTGCATCTACCAGAGTTTTTAAGCTTGGGCCTTGAAGAGTATATTTTATTTGCTTGAAATTTTTATAATCTATATATATTTCTACAATATATTATATATATATCTAATTCTCTCTCTTTGACATTATTCCACACACAGATACTCTCCCAGCTGCCACCTTTGCAGCAGACACGCAGTGGAATTCCTTCGGTTGACGCATTTTATTCAATGTTTCCGGCGTTGAGCAGCCTTTTGCGGTGGGGCAGCCTCTTCCCCGCCCAGTCTGTGCTGGGTGCCGTGCCAGATACACTGCAGCCGTCCGCCTCGAAGGTGGTGCTGGTGCTCGCCGACGATGCCAATGGCCACAAGTCGCGTAGGACACGTCAAGGTACACCGGCGCCGACGCCGACAACGCCTGCGGCACCGGGTGCCATGTTACAGCAGTTCCTTAGCCAGATGCCGTCGCCGGCGAATTTGCAACAGATGATGCCACAATTGCCGACTGGCTGGCTGCCCGACAACTTCCAGTTGGGCCAAATGCCACCGATGCCAAACCTGAGTCAAATGCCACCAATTCCACCAATGCCAGCACTTCCACCAATCCCAAATAGCTTTAATCTCGGCCAGATGCCACCAAACTTGGCCAACCTTGGCCAAATTAGTTTCCTCGGCCAGGCAGCACCTGTTCCCGCAGCGTCAACAACAGCCGCTCCCCCCACACCCAAATCCGATGATCTGAGTCCGCCGGCGCCCAGCGTGGCGCAAGCGCCGCCTCCATTTGGAGGCTTCTTCGATGGTGACAACAACTTCTTGGGAATGCCACCACCACCCATGCCCGACGCCCTAATGGCCGGACTCCGTCAATTTTGGCCCGGCTCCGCAGCCGCTCCGGCCGACAGAAGCGCCCAGGCCTCCGACATTTCGGAGGTACGCGTGAGGCCAGCGGGTGAGGCCACCATGAGCTATAGGTCGCCACAGCAGATTGATGCGCAGCTGGCGCAGCTAAAGATCAACACAGCACTGCAAATGCAACAGCGGGAACAGGAGCCGGATAAGCACCAAATGCCGCTGGTTTGGTTACGCATGCCCACAGAGGACGCGGAGACCACCGAAACCCAAACCCAAACCGAAACCGAAACCGAAACCGGGGACAAGACCGACGAGCCGCATAAGCCCAGAGATCGCGTGGAGATCGAGGCGAGGTTGCATGCCTTCCAGCGTCAGGTGATTGCCGAGCTGCAGCAGTTGCAGCACATCGAGCGTCTCGCCCGGGAGATGCGCGCCAATGCGCAGGGAGCATCAGTTACGCACACCTTCAAGCTGCGCTACCCGCTGAGCCGGACGCCCGTGCACAAGATCACCCGTGCCGACATTGAGGGTGCCCTGCGCGACGACTATGTGCGCCGTTTGCTGCACAAGGAGGCGCTTCGCAAGACGAACTACAAGCGACAGGCAATGGAGCAACAGTCCATGTCCAAGGAGGACATACTCAAGGTCATGGCCTATGCGTATCGCGTCGCCAGCGAATCCTCCGAGAAGAAGGCCAACGAGGAGAAACGTCAGCGTCAGTGGGAGTTGGAACAACCGAAGATGCAACAGAATTCCATGAGTATGCGCCAATGGGAGGCGGAAAAGACCAAGGAGCAGCAGCCCCAGATGATGCAGCAGCCACAGATGATGCAGCAGCCCCAGATGATGCAGCAGCGTCAGTGGGAGGCGGAAAAGACCAAGGAGCAGCAGCCCCAGATGATGCAGCAGCCCCAGATGATGCAGCAGCGTCAGTGGGAGGCGGAACAAGGCAAGATGCAAAAGAATTCCATGAGTATGCGCCAGTGGGAGGCGGAAAAGACCAAGGAGCAGCAGCCCCAGATGATGCAACAGCCCCAGATGATGCAGCAGCGTCAGTGGGAGGCGGAACAAGGCAAGATGCAACAGAATCCCATGAGTATGCGCCAGTGGGAGGCGGAAAAGACCAAGGAGCAGCAGACCCAGATGATGCAGCAGCCCCAGATGATGCAGCAGCGTCAGTGGGAGGCGGAAAAGACCAAGGAGCAGCAGCCCCAGATGATGCAGCAGCCCCAGATGATGCAGCAGCGTCAGTGGGAGGCGGAACAAGGCAAGATGCAACATCAGCAACAAAATCCGATGACTATGCGTCAGTGGGAGGCGGAACAAGGCAAGATGCAACATCAGCAACAAAATCCGATGACTATGCGTCAGTGGGAGGCGGAACAGAGCAAGGAGAAACTGCAGCGCCAAATGCAGGCGGATCAGCAGACTATGGAGCAGAAGAAACGTATGCAGCAGCAGCAGGAGGCGATAAAGCAACAGCGCCAATGGGCAGAGGAGCAATCGAAGCAACAGACCCAGCAGGCAATGGATGCCATGATGAAGCAACGCCAGTGGATGGAGGAGCAGGCGAAGCAGCAGGCAAAGGATCAGCATAACATGATGTTGAGACAATGGGAGGCCGAACAAACCAAGGCACAGCAGATGCAGCAGCAGCAGCGCATCTCTGACGAACAGCAGTGGTTCGATGAAAAGATGAGAGCCATGCAGCACCAGCAGCAGCAGCAGCAGAAGCCTGATGGTGATGCTGTGCTGGGCGAGGCCAAGCCACAGATGCCCACCACAGGCAGCCAGCCACGGCATAAAGGTAATCTCTTTGGGGTATTCCGCAGTCGTGACTCTAATCTCTCGCCACACACAGTCGATTTACTCGGCCTGGGCGGGGATCATCGCAAGAAGAATCATCATCATGTGGCGCCTGCCGTCATCAACTATTATCAGAGTGCGCCCGCCCCCAGCTATACGCCAAGCTATACGCCCAGCTATAGGCCCAGCTATAGGCCCAGCTATGGCACCAGCTATGGGAACGGTGGCCAAGGCTCCAATGCGTATGGCGGCTATCGGGCAGCCGTTGGCGACGAGCAAATTGACTCCATGCTGCGCCAGCATCGCACTATAGCGGTAAGTTCTTTTTAAATATTGACCACAAAACCAAAACCACAACCAAGATTCACACACACACACACACATGCATAGACTCGCACATCCACACACACACACACACACACACACGTATACACTCATTGGCAAGCTGCTAGCTCCAAATGGAATGCATTCAGTATTGAAATTTGAAAGGGAAGTGAGTTGTAAGCTGAAACTTTAATTATTCAGATCTACTTATTTGTTTATTATTAAAATATTTTAATCTCTTTAATCCATTTTATCTTTGTTAATGCTCAATATTGATTTATTTTTATTGGAAGCGAATCCACAGCATTTATTTAATCACAAACAACAAATGCCTAAAGCTAAATGCTGATGTGGCCAAAGCATATTTGCCAAAAAGAAAAATATGAAATTTTACACTCAGAAAAAGATTTCATTTCATTTGAGAAATCCTAATTTCCCGAAATAAATTTTTAAAAATCAGGGTTTTTATTTTCTCAATTTTGTGATACATTTTCTCAAATTTACCAAAAAAAATGTGTCTTTTATTGCTTATATTATTAACAAAAAATTGTACTTTAAAATTTCACATACACAACATTATTTTGGATAGCATATAAATGCATATAATTTAATTCGAAAAAATATTCGATCTGAAGGCGATTTGATTTTAAGGTTGAGAGAGCGAATTTCATGACTATTTTCGCAGATTTATTTCTACATTTCTTAATGATAGAAAATATTTTGAAAAATTAAAAAAAAAACACAATATTTTTGGGATAATCGATTTAACGCAAGCTATTCTAATTTTTCGAAATTTGTTTCTTATATTTCGAAGTTATTTGTTAACACAAGAAAAACTTGCTAGTTTTCAGAGTGATTTTTAAAAATTCAGGGCGTTTTATTTTTCTGAGTATATCTAAACGGACAAATGGGATTATTTTGGAATATGAAAATTGTAAATTATGTATAGACATACGCACGCACGCACGCACAACACATACGCAAGCACACACATACATTTGCACACCATGAAGTAGCTGCCTCCATATCAATCATCTGCAATCTTTCATCTTCTGCGCGCCCGTTGTTTCCTCATGTCATTAACAGGCGACGCATTTCAGACAATAAAACCAACCGATGCCCAAACGAAGACCAACCATCCAGCACCAGCAACTAACAACCTGACGACGACCAGTACCAGCAGCATTAGTACCAACAGCCACCGTATAGAGAAAAGGTTAGCAAATTTTTACAGCAAATCTTCGACAGCGTTGACCACCGGCAGCTGTGGCTGCGGCAGCGCTCATTGCGCCTGCGGCTCCAGCTGTCGTTGCGGTAGGGGCAAGGGTAAGCTGGGGGGAGCAGCGCAATCTGGTGGCTGCAATTGCGGGGTGAGTCGACGCCGCAGGCGCAGCACTGAATATGGCACACTGGAGGCCATAGATGCCGGTTCACTCAAAGCATTGCGGAAGGAGTACAAAATGGGCCTCAAGGAGATCACGCTCAGTCCGGATGAAGATCCAACGGAGGCGCTAATGCGCTACAATGCCGCCTCCATACGTGAGGCACTCGAGCGTGCCAGTCTGCAGCCGGTGGAGATAAGCGGAGATCAGTTGGTAGCTGCCGAGGAGGCCGCAGATCAAGAGTATGCCAATGTGCCGGCGGCACAGCAACCGCTGGCAACCACTATAGCGCCAGCTATACACACCAGCACCGAGCGATCGGCGCCGTCCCAGGCTGCGCTCATGGATGACAGAGCTGCGATGACCGCCGAGATGGCTGCCACGCGTTTAGAGTTCAAGAAGCTGTACGGTCTCATCGAGAACCTCAAGGAGCAGCTGGCGAATGCGGAGCAGCGTCTCAAAGATTGCCGGCATGCAGATCGTGACATCGTCACTGTCACCACGCCGAGCATACCCATCACCAACACCAACACCAATACAACCATCTCGGCCAGCAGCGGTAGCGGTAGCACAACCAGCAGCAGCAGCGGCATCATTACCATCACAACCACTGAGTCGCCAGATGATTGGGCGCACATGCTGGCCAGCAAGGGCTACAATACCAAATATATGTCCAGGTCGAACGAGCAGACGTATGGACAAGGCGAGATGAGCAACTCGGGTGAATACAGTTACCAGGAGATGAAACCGTACAATCTGGATAACAAATCTAAGCGTTCCACAGAACTGAGCAGCACCACAACCACCGAGCGACCCAATGAGGCATTGCAGCAGGCACAGATGCTAAATACGGCCTTCCACAGCAATGCCATTGGCGATGCTGAGCAGCAGCAGCAGCAGGAGGCAAATACCGATAACGATATGGACACGGATGCGGGCATTGATATGGATGTGGATGGGGATGGGGATGGCACACAGACGAGAATGACGACAACGGCCGCATCATATGCGTTGCGTGGCAAATTTCTGCGCAGGCGAAGCACACAATTGGGTGGAACGCGTACGACACGACAAGCCAAGGTAATGAAGAAGCCAGCGAGGGCGAGGGAGCCGATCGAGCTGTCGGTGTTGCGTGCGCGCAGCACGAAGCTCGATCAACTGATCGACGTCTTACACGATCTCCTACGTTTGCAGCTCCAGCGGGACAATGCGCTCGCCAAGCTTACCACCAGCAGCAGCAGCAGCAGCAGCAAAAGCAGCCGGGTCAGAAGCAGGAGCACTACCACAACCAGACCCAGCAATAGCAAATCGTCGAAACGTTTGCGGCGGCGTCGTCGCAAGCAGCGCAAAGGCACCAGCCCAAGACCATAAACATAAACCATTCGCAAACAGTCAATTCAAATGACATAAACATTTACTTTAACCATTTACCATTTACCATTTACCATTAACTTTAACCATTTAACCATTGACTTGAGTCATTTACCATTTAACCATTTACTTCAAACATTTACCATTTGCGAGTTGCAGCTTCATTCATGAATGATGATCACACGTTTCATTGTTTTCATTGCATATACAATCAGTCAAACATCCGTATCAGCACCATCATTACCCGCATTCGCATCCGCATCAGTATCAACATCACCACCAGCATCCAATGCGTCGACATCTTCATCCGGCGATCCCATTGTGGGCTCCCTTATGGGCTTCAACGAGGGCCTGTTGCGGCCCTATATGGGTCTCTTGCCGGTGGAGCAGCCGGATGATCCGTGGCATCAGAGAGCCTACAATTTGCACTATCCGCTCTATCATGGTGGTGGCAGCTATGAGGCGTATCTAAGGCCACGTCGCGACACTCATATCACCCATATGGCGCGCACCCATCAGATGCTGACGCCCGACATGCTGCAGCGTCTGCTGCGCATCAAGATCGAGTTCCAGCGTCGGTTTCCCCATCTCTACCAGGGTATGCTTAATCATCATACGAATCGGACGCAAGTGGTGGTTAAGCCACCGCTGCTGGTGCCACACAACACCAGTAGACCGGCCAAGCTGAGCGAGACGCCCGTCTTTGAGCTGGGCGCCGCCGAGCGTAGCCTATTCGAGGGCGAGAACGAATCGATGCTGGAGCCGGAAACGGACACCAGTTCCGAGGCGACCACCGAACTGAAAGATGCGTCTAGCGAGCATATAATTAAGGAGGATGACCACGATGACGATGTCGACTATTTTCGTTTCGACGATAACGATGATGACGCTGATACCAACGAAAACGAAAACGAAAACAATAACGATACTGATATTATTGATGATTAAATTAATGGTATTTCAATTCTATACATCGAGATTATATTAAAAATGAAAAATGTATGACAACAAAATCAAATCTGATCAACTGATAGGGATTGTAAGGCTAATACTAAGCTATAACTCGGCACCTCCGTAATTATCCCGACTACAAATTGAGTTCAGAGCTAACAGGACTCTTAATTGGTTTTCAAGGATTTCCAGGATTCCGGTCAACTGTTGAAAGTGAGTTGAGACGAGCGAAAAACTTTTCAACAACTTTTAGCAATTTGTTTTTATCAATTATGTTTTTTTCTTCTTTCAATTTTGATGGTAGTACTTTATACATACATGATTCCCACTGATTAGCCAGGTATTTGAATGGTTATCCACGGATAGATGTTCTCAGTAGGTAGGCATACATTAAACCGATTTCCCTCGAGTGCTTCGAAAGAAAACGCCTAAGAAAGTCTCATTGCTCTGCACGCTCGCCTTTTAAGCAACGATAATTTAGTTATCGAACAGTTTCGAGTTAGACCAAATAAGCTGTGCGTACGTAATTAGATGTCTCCAGAGTATACAACTGTATTGCAGCTATTTATTGCCCATTCTTATATCCTGAATTCATTGAAAATTGGTATGAGAGGTATTATGGTTTAATACAAATGAATGTAACCGGCATGTATTTGTATAATATACATAATGCAACAGTATAGTTCGTTAACCCTTTAACATTAAACTGATTTCCCTCGAGTGCACTGAGTCGTGTTAAGTTGAGCTGGGCAAAGAAAAGGCAGTAAGCCAACCAGTTGTTGTCAGTTGGAAACTACAAGTTGGAAGATATGCAGCATTTGACTATTGTGTGCAGCATATTGTTGTTGATGGTGCAGTGTCAAGCTGCGCTGACGTCGATAGACATATTGCCAGCGGATGCCGGACAACTGACAACTTTGGCCGAGGCACTTGGTCAGGTGCTGCAGCAGTCGGAGATGTCACAGCGCCAGACACTTTACATCCATATGCAGTTCAGTGTGATGTCATCGCATCCACAGCTGCGCGAGCTGCTCGCACGTGTGCTCCACATCCTGCCGGCAACAGCATCACAAACACGCTGTCTGTTCGAGCAACGCCCCATGGAGTACAGGCCGTATGTGCATGCGGTTCTACTGCTGGTGGACGATATGCGTGCGTTGCGCAGCGTTTACCGTAAGCTGCACGCCACCAGCGATCTGTCCTTGACGCTCATCTACATGATGCGACCGCAACCGACAGCAGCCATGCAGCTGCTCTGGCAGCGCAGTGTCCTCAATGTGGCCCTCCTGCTCGTTGAGGAGCAGCAGCAGCGAGTGATGATGCTCAGCTATTATCCGTATAGTGCCACCCATGGCTGTCGGGTGATACGGGCGAATATTGTAAATCAATATGTCGCCGCTATGGGACGCTGGTCCAGCGATGACTTTTTCCCCGACAAGTTGAGCAACTTCTTTGGCTGCACGCTGACGTGCGCCACGTGGCCGGATATGCCGTATCTGGTGCGGCAGCCAGATGGCCAGTTTGTTGGCATCGAAGGTGAACTGCTGCAGTTCATGGCCACCAATTTGAACTTTAGCGTCGGCATCTACTGGCTGAACAACTCCCAGGTGCGTGACACATTCAATGAGTCCGGCTGGGTATTCGACCAGGTGAGTATTATTCAAAAACATAAGTTGAAATTGAATTTTTAATTCTGGATTTGTCTGTTTGCGAAATGAAATTGTTTAATTGGAATTGATTCATTTTCATTTATATCAGTTTAACATGAAGTATTTATTAAGTATTAAGTAAATAAGTTGCAGCTTAATTAATTCTAGATATACACATGTTTTTTTTTTTCGAATTTATTATCTGCATATTTGCGCAGATCTTTGCCAACGCTGAATATGCCTTGGGCGGTTTCCACTACAAACCCAACGAGGGCACCGTTATGCCCTACTCCCAGTCGATGTACTATTTCATGAGCCACATTATGCTGATAACTAATCTACCCAGCGCCTACTCGCCCTATGAGAAGCTAGCATTTCCATTCCACTCGCTACTCTGGCAGGCCATCTGCCTGGTCTTGGCTGTGGGCTGTCTGTCGCTCTGGTTGCTGCAGCGATTTTGGAAGCGTCTGCCACAAGTAAGCAAGTAGAGTATGTAGTTCAAATGTAGATCTGTGATCAGTTAAAAGCAGCGTATCAGAACACAATTTAAACTTATTTATAATCCGAATTCTGGAACCGAGTTTATTTGTCCCAAAAAGATCGTATCGGAACCATAACAATGTAGAGTACATTCCTATAGACAGAATTGTTGGTTGAAACAGCTTTATATTTGATTAATATGCTTATTTTACTAATAATATATATCAATGCAGATTGCATTCATCTGAAAGCTGTTTCACATAAAAATCAATCAATTTAACACTGATGAATTCTCTAGTCCAAAACTGACTTTGTTATATTAGGCACTTGAATATATGTACATATAATAAAAGAAACCAATGGCAATTCCAAAAATAAAGTATAATTTTTGTTTTTGTTTTTTATGTGCAAATATTATTTATTTATTAATAATATAAAAAAACTGATACGATTTCCTTAGTCAGCATATTGTATATATATATTAAGAAAAGAAAAATCCTGATTTGCAAAAATACCCTCGTTAGTTAGTTGACATTTAGACTGGACGCTAATCACGAATCAGTCAGTTAGTCAGTCAGTCACCTCAAATAGTTGAAATGGAAATTGAATTCTGTTGTCGGATTATTCATTAATCTCTCAATATATTTAAATTCTTTTTTCAAGCATCCCTATTACCAGTTCCTGGTGCTGACCATGGGTGGTAGTCTGTCGAGCAGGGAGCTGCCGCTACGCAACTCGTTCCGTTTGCTGTTTGTGACGTGGCTGCTGTGGTCCTGGGTGATGCGCAGCGCCTATCAGTCGGGCATGTATCAGCTGTTGCGCCAAGATAAGCAACGCAATCCGCCGCAAACAATTGCCGAGGTCATTGAGCAGCGCTACACGATCCAGATGGTCGAGGGAAATGGTGATCGCTGGTTGGCTAGTCTGCCGGAGCTGCGGACGCAACCATTGAGCCAACTGGCGGCCAGTGAGCTGGATTCGTTCGCCGGACTGGCTGAGAGCAGCGGCAGCAATCAGCGACTGGCAATCATAACGCCGTACGAATACTTTGGCTACTTTCGTAAGGTGCACCAGATGAGTCGCCGGCTGCATTTGGTGCGGGAGCGGATATTCACCCAACAACTGGCGTTCAATTTGCGCCGTCACTCGCATCTGATTGGTGTGCTCAACAAACAGATTATGCTGGCCCATTCGCACGGCTTCCTCGAGCATTGGCAACGGAAATATGTTAGCGCTGTCGATGCTTCTGATGAGAGCACCGAACGCATCGCGGCAATACCCATTAATGGCGACACGACTAGCACGACACAAGAATTTAATGATGATGACAACAATACGGATACGAATACGAATACGAATACGAATACGGATACGGTTGCGAATGATGATGAGGAGGAAGATGAGGCACCCGCTGAGGCCCTGAGGGTGCTCTCATTCAAGGAGCTGGCCGCTTTGTTCTATCTAACAGTTTGGGCCATGCTGTTCGCCATTCTCGTCTTTGGCCTAGAACTGTTGCTGCATAAATAATGTGTAAATTTATTTTGTGCTAAAAACGTTTTAATTAAATTACTTCATAATCCACATCGCACATCCAATATTCCAAAAAACAAAAGCGCTCCTTTGGGAAGGAGCTGCATCTTCTTCTGCTCCTGCTCCTAATTTTGCTTCTGCTGCTGCTGCTGCTGCTGTTGCTGCTGATAGTTCTGCTCGTATCGTAAAAACGCAAAACGTTTTATCTGAAAGCGATAAATTTGCAAAACCAAAAAAAACTTACAAGCGCGCCACCAAATCTTCACTCTGACCCAACCCGCAATAAGCACTTCCTCACACACCCCAATCCTAAACCACCCACCATCAATTTTCCCTCTCTCTATCTGCGTGTGTGTGTGTGTGTGTGTGTGTGTGTGTTTGTGTGATTTTCTTGCCGGCAAGCGGATACTCTTCCAAAAGTCAAAAATACACCAGCTCTGTATGTAAGTTGACGCAAGTTGGAAACATCTTTCATATTTTATAATACTAATAAGAAGCTGTTGTTAATTATGCATAGAAATTGAAATATATTATTGCAGGATTATAATCTTACAAGTATATATTTATATTTCTAATTCAGAGTTTTTGTGTACATACATATTGCATTCGATTGCCAAAGTACTCGTCACGGATCCCACTCTGCTTGGTTACCCAAAAACCCGATTGTCCCCGTTCCAAATGCAACCTCCCCCACCCCCTCCACAACTCTCCCGCCCACACACACACACACACACACACACACACATAGACACCCAAATGCTGGAGATGGCGTTGCTGCTACTTTGCTTATCGCCTCGCACATTTGCGCTTCTGCGAACTTTTTTGCCACAAAACTGCTGTAATGGGCATGATGTCGCCTCAGCATTCAGCATATCTAGTACCAGTAACAGAAGCACTTCCACCGCCACTACCACAAGTAACAGTCACAGTACCAGTACCAGTAGGAGCAGCAGCTTCAACTTTAGCCAAGTAGTCAACGACATCGACATCGTCGTCATCGTTGCTGGAAATTCAAGTAAATGTATTGAACTTAAGCTTATTGCCTTTGCCTGCATTGTCGTCCTTTACAGCTGCTCTCTTCCTCCCTACCCTCCATTGCACACACACACACACACACACACAGGCACACAGGCACACATTCTCATCCTTCTATCCAAGTGAGTGTTGTGTGTGTGTAGATGCTTTCCCACCCCACACACCCCTTAGCCTAATGGCTCGCTTTCTCTTTAATACCCAGCGCTGCTTAGGAAAAACTTTATGCAATTCCTTTTATAAAATGTTTCCTATTTTTTATTTTTATTTTTCACTTTAGTTTTTATGCTTGGCCAGCATCATTTACACCACGACTACAAGAACGGACAGCGAATTGAATACAATTTGGAAAGCAACTAACAACAACCCGCTGAGTAAAAGGATTAGACATATGTAAATTAGCAAGGTTTAAGCAAGCGAGTTGTGGGACTAAATTACAATTATTTTGCAACCGACTGGAAAGCCAAACTACAAATGGATGAACGAGTCAATATGTTTTCCTAGAATGTCAAGGAAAATCTTGATGCGACCACCAGTTCGTTAGGAAACCAACGAGTGATGCATTTCGAGTGCCAAATATCTGTGGGGTTCCAGTTCAGGATCGAGTAAAGTTAAGGGCTCGTTTGTAGGTAAGAAGCGATCAAATTAAATTCTATTGAGAATAAAAGTGCAATCTTAGCATTATACAGTTTCAGATGCGTAACGAATGAATGAATGATTATCGAGTTGCTGGCACGCTCAGTGCCGAATGAAACTCGTTGCTCAACTTTTATATGCTTGGCAGAAGGAGTGGTAAATATGGCGATACAAAGACCCACAGCCAGAGCCAGAGGCATGGGCAGGGGCGTGTAAAACTCGTCTGGACTATTCCCGACGATTGACAGTGGCAGCGGCAGCCAGCTTTGTCTCGTTTGCCAATGAATTTTTATGGCTCGAGGCAGGCGTGGCAGCAGTGGCGAGGCAACAACTATTACCGATTACCGATTGCCGGCGACGAGACGAGACAAGGCAACAAAAACAAAACAAACAAACCAATATATATATGACAAGATTATGTGGCAAGCCGACGGGGGATGCACCTACAATTTAGTGCCTTAATCCGCGAAATGCGTGAAAATAGTGTAGGTTGAGATTGACGTTTATTAGCTGCTGCTGCTAATAAGGGAAGGAATGCTGGCCCACTGGCAAACTGGCAATTTCCGGCCGCGGAATTGCAGCTAATTAGCTAATAGACACAATTATGGCAACTGTCGCCGGCATCGACATGGCCCCAAGCCCGGATTGAGGGACGCCGAGTTTCGTTCAGTTTGCCAGCCAAATGCAGCGGAAGCTTACCAGACACACGAACACATGCATCTGCCCCTGCCCCTTTAGGTTGCTACCAACAACCAAAGCCACAACGACACATCCGCCATTTGGCCATGTAACAAATGTTACCCCAGCGACAAAGGACCACGTATTAGCAGTTAGGACAGGACATCACATGACCGGACATAACCGATCCAAGCATCCAAAAGTAAATAGTTATTTGATGGCATGTACTAACTATCGCTTGCAAGTTGTTGAAAGCAGCCAAATTTCAAAAACAACAAAAAATCATCGTATTTTATATATTTATTTTTGTTCAAAATGGTTTTTGCCGGCATTTCGTCATTTAATAAAATTGACTACAAATAAAACCAACCAATAAGCAATTAACAAATAATAAAATCCTTCTTTCTTGATTTGATGATTATTCAGTGGTGAAGACTCTTTTGAGACACGTACTCTGTATGTTGGAGAACGAATCTATTAAAAATCAAAGACCCATGGCAGAAAGTCGATGGGGCAGACGTAATTCACGGCCAACCAACGGACAATGCAATGGCAGTGAAAGGTGTGATTGCAGGTGCCGCTTACCACATCACATTCGATAGTGTCGTCACTGGGACGAATGTTTTGCTCGCATTGGACACACGGATCATTGATGTGTTTGAGGCAAATGACGCAAAGCTCACCATTGTGAACTGTGCAAAACAAAATACAAAAATTATGATTATGTTAAATGTGGCAAATGTATAACTTCGTTGAAGCACTTACCAGCAGAGCACAGCGGAATGGGATAGAACTGTTTCACGTCATCATGCAGATTGAAATAATAAACAAAACACAACTCCAAAATTAACAATAAGAAAATGTAAAATAATAGAGGCAAATAGATAGTTGCGCAAATGCATTTACCTTCTCGTTGCTTCCATCGCGATTAGGGCTCTGATCTCTCTCGCTTAACATTGCAACAAATTGATGCCACTTTTTGGGTGCGATTAATTTTGGTGCTTGTTGCTGCGAAGAGTGCTTTACACAAACTGAAAGGAAAGGAACAGGAACTTGGCGAAGTTGACAGCTGTCCTCTGTGTCATTATGGAACTATTATCATATTTTCCAATACTGAAATGTTGACGGTTTAAAGAACCTGTTCCCGTGATCGAACTCTCTCTCGCTATCTCTCGCTAATTGGTGTGTCAAAATAAATCGCGCCATCTTTTTTTTTTTTTTTTTTTTAATGAAATCATGGCTGCAGCTTGATATCGAAAACGATTATACTGTGGCTTGTTCAAAGGGGTTAATTTTTATCAATATCGTTCACATTCACATTTTCGTCATGCTTAATATCCTGTGTCAACTCATGCACATTCCATTTGCATTCTTCGCAATTATTTCAATTAAATCGACAAAGAAATGTCGCTCCCACCACCCGCAGCAAAGAAAACAGTTCAAATGTCGAGCCATGCTCTGATCTACCCAACCCCATCAACATCCCAACAAATTTATCGTCAGCATTGCAGCGATGGTTACGAAGGGGTGTGGTGGTTGTCCCGCTGCGTTTGGCGAATATAATTTCCTCGCGCCGGATGTGACAATGAATGCCCATTAATAAGTACATACACACACACCCACCCACCTACAGACACACACACACACACACACACACATACACACGGACACCCACAGAACACACGAATGCATGTAAAAATTGTTGAGCTCATCGGTCGGCCACTCATTTCGTTCTTTTGTGTGTGTGTGTGTGTGTGTGTGTGTGTGTGTGTGTGCGTGCGCCTTCCGGTGTGTAAATTGATATGCCCGTCCATTTTTGTGTCTGTCCATTCGTTCGCCTGATCCACTCGCTCCCCTGCTGCCCCTCATCAGACGGTGAGTTTAACCGCAGCGTTGCCAATATGGCAGACGAAAGCGCACAGCGAGCGCATTAAAGAATGAATGGTTGGCTAATTTTGTAGAGACGCGCACGTCACAAGCTGTTAACCAAATTAATATGCAGCACAATAATACAAATGCACTGACGACAAATGAAGGATACGTTGAAACTGCGTGTGGGCAGCAGCAGCAGCAGCAGCAGCAGCACCAACAACAATAAAATAAAGAAGGCATAACGAAAGCAGCAAAAAAGCAAATTTCATTGTGTGTGTTTGTAGGCGGCAGCAACTCTGGCTGTGACTGCGACTGTGCTTGAGCGTGATATGGTAGCATTGTCAGTGCTGAAATGCTGGCACAGCAGGCGGCGCCATCTTTGCTTCAAATTGGATTTGTTGAGCAGCAAGTCTCTCTCTTTCCCTCTATCGCACTCGTTGTCTACGCGGCTTTTTGTTGTATTTCATCGTTGTTGTTGTCAAGCGGCGTGCGTGTTTGCGTAATATGATTATTTACATGCTGCCACTCCAATTTTTTTCTTCATACATATATTTGTGTTCTTTTTTCTTGTTCACGCGGTGCGTGATGTAAAGATGAAATAATCTGATTTGAATAATAATATAAATTAGTAAATCATAGTCAAAGCCATGTGCAGCAACATGTCATTCTCACTCAGTGCATATGCAGCATGCTTTGCATATTTAAAAGCCAATTTTAAAAAGCAACCACCACCACCCACTCCCACTTCCCTTGACCATCTATTATTGTTTGTTTATGTAATCAAAGCGAATGATTTGAGCTGAGCTGATCTGACAGCGCTGTCAGCGCAGAAAACGCTGCATGCATTTTTTTATACCCTGAACCCATTTAAAATGGGTAAAAAGGGTATAATGGTTTTGTGCAAATGTATGTAACAGGCAGAAGGAAGCATCTCCGACCCCACAAAGTATATATATTCTTCATCAGGATCAGTAGTCGAGTCGATATAGCCATGTCCGTCTGTCCGTCTGTCCGTCCGTCCGTCTGTATGAACACGCAGATCTCAGGAACTGTAAGAGCTAGAGACTTCAAATTTAGGTTCTCGTATACCAGGCGCAGAACAAGTTTGCGTTATTTTTTCGATAACTGCCTTCGTTTATCAATTATCGATAAATTAAATTTCCGATAGCAATAAATGCCACAATTTTAAAGGCAGAATCTTTTAATTAATCCATAATATGCATATGCATACTATTGATCAACTGCCCAAATTTCAAGATCGGATAAGAAACATCCAAGTTATAGTCGAAAATGTATTCTCATATTGATCTCATTTCTATCAGCAGCCGCCAGCAAATTCTCTATGCATAAATATGCGAGCGTATGTGTGAGAATGAGATGGCATGATAATCGAGGCGAGCCTTAATATGTTTTTTGTGTATTGCGTGCTTCACGTATTTGTCGGCAGAGGGCGCTTGCAGAGCTGCTCGCATTTTAGTGCAAATCTTTTTAAAGGGGAATTTGCCAATAATAATAGAATATATTTAATAACTGGGTTCAGGGTATATCGTAGTCGAGTTCACTCGACTACAGCACTCTTACTTGTTTAATGATGCTACTTTACTAATTTTGGATTTGGATTTAGTGCGCATTATGCAATTAAATGTCGCTAAATGAAAATGAAAGAACAAAATCCAAAAAACGGCATAAGTAACGGCACTTGGACGCGTCTCACAGCACAACTTAAAGAAGGCGAAGAGAACACAGTCAAATGGCGCATCCTTATAACAGTGCTCGAGGGCGCATAACATTTGTCGACTTCGAATGGTTAACAAGTTTCTGCAAACATCGACAGACGGCAGACATCATTACTCTACTATGCATCCGAATTGGAATGTGTGTGTGCGCCTCTGGTAATCATGTGAATTCGCTTAAGCTGTCGAAGTGTATTGTGCATCATTATTCTCTTTCGTGCCATTAGACTTGAATAGTTTTCCAATACTAAACAAGTAAGAGTGCTGTAGTCGAGTGAACTCGACTACGATATACCCTGAACCCAGTTATTAAATATATTCTATTATTATTGGCAAATTTCCCTTTAAAAAGATTTCCACTAACACGTGAAACACGGAATCGTATGTAGCGGGGCTCATGCCATCTCTTTCTCACACATGCGCTCGCCTATTTATGCATACAGAAAATGCTTGCGGCTGCTGATAGAAATTAGATCAATATGAGAATATATGTTCGACTATAACTTGGGTGTTTCTTATTCGATCTGGACGAAATTTGGGCAGTTGATCGACGGTATGCATATGCATATAATGTATTAATTATAAGGTTCTGCCTGTAAATTGTGACATTTATTGCTATTGGAAATTTAATTTATCGATATTCGATAAACGGAGGAAGTTATCGATAAAATAACGCAAACTTGATCTGCGCCTGGTATACGAGAACCTATATTCTAAATTTGAAGTCTCTAGCTCTTACAGTTCCTGAGATCTGCGTGTTCATACAGACGGACGGACGGACAGACGGACAGACGGACGGACAGGGCTATATCGACTCGACTATTGATCCTGATGAAGAATATATACACTTTGTGGGGTCGGAGATGCTTCCTTCTGCCTGTAACATACATTTGCACAAAACCATTATACGCTTTTTACCCATTTTTAATGGGTTCAGGGTATAAAAACGACGACCGCAAAACGCAGCGGCATCAGCGCCAGCGTCGACTTCGCTGCTTATCAGCTGCAGCTGCTGTGCATGTGTGCGTGTGTGTGTGTGCGCGCGTTCTTTGCTAGGCTTGGTATGTTGCTTGGGAGCGTTAATTGGAAGAAAGCATAGCATTTGAGTATTGATTAAAATTGCGAAACAATTATTATATATATATATATAGATTAGAGTTGTTGTCTTTTGCATGGGCGAATGTTGAAATCGAAGCTCTGCCTACAAATTTATAATGCTGCATGTGTGTACACACTTATTTGCAGCATATTAATCGCGTCCTCGCTCGACTGCATTTCGTCTTAAGTGCTTCTTCTTCCTATTCTTCTTCGTTTCCCTTTAATTTTGTTTGCCCTCTTCGCTGCTGCTTCTGCGTTGCTGCCCTAAAATTTTGAATATCATTCTGGCAGTAAAGTTGTTCTGCCCATAATTGCGGCCAATTTTCTTTCATTTTGTTTTCATCGAGAGCAGCGTGTTTCAATAATGTGCGTTAATAAATCACATTGCAAAGTGCGTTATGCAAATTACATTTTAGATGCACATACACCCAAACAGGAAACAGATACGAAAAAGTCGAGTGTGATCTATGCGAGTGTGGTTGACTGCTGCTGAGATACCCTGTATACTGGCTTACACCATTCAAATCATGCTCACAAAGTATAATGCTTTGGTCATAAACCCCAGTTAACCGTTTAATAGTTAGGGGGTACATTAATAAATGCAATATCTATACATATATACACACAGACACACACACGCAGTCAAACATATACATATTTGTCTCAGACATATATATATATATATATATATATTGTGCTGGCAGTAAATTTTTGAATGTAAATTGTTGTGCTTTTTAAAATATCTCACGAGCCCATGGACATTAAAGTATACATTTACTAAATATTTGCCATTTATTTATTTACAATTGCACACAACAATCGAGCACTTTTAATTGATATTTATCGAAAAATTGCAATTTAATTTGAAATCATTTTTGGATTGTTGTTTAACTTTGTTTGTTTGATATTTGGATTATGATGCATGAAAGGTTGAAAGGTTGAAAGAAAAACTTACTGTTTTATTTATTTTGAATTTATTATCTTATTGGATTTGTATTCTTAAGATAACTATTGATAATAACTAATGATAATGATATGATAAAAATACCCACTGATGGGCATAAACTTGAATATATAATCTGTATACAACTTGGGTCTCATAAACTCACAATTATCATGGAGTTACTCACATTACTTAACACCAACCAAGTTTCTGTCTAGGTCAGATGCAGAAGCTTTTGGAAAGCAGTCAAAAACATTTTCAGCTTTTGATGAAATTTGATTTCGAGTTCAATTCAAGCGCAGAAGCTTTTTAGCAACATCAAAAAAATATATTCAAAAATGGATTGTATTATTTAACTCGGGAAGCGGTTACTTAACTTCTTAGGCCGTTAGATAGGTCAAATACCGAGAAGAAGTGGTAGCCAGCCATTTCCTTAACTTGTGGAAATTCTTTACTCTTCAATGGCCATTCATCTGGCGCATGACGGCAATGCTGTTGAGTCCCCACTGTATCTGTTAGATGACGAAATAAAGCCGGACATATACCATCAGCCAGGCCTCTCTAAAGAAGAATGGGTCGATGAGGATAGCTATCTAAGCATTTTGCTGGATATCTGTTTGCTCGTGTTGTCTGCGATCTTCTGCACGATTTGTTCGCTTATTTTGTTTAATTGCTTTTCTCGAATCAGACGATGGCAGTCGATGCATGCTGATGATTGTTTCCACTCATTTTTTGACTCTCAACTCGAGCAGGAGGAGGAGGGTTTCGATTCAGTCTCTAATTATTCGTTAACAGACGGAACAATGGATGAATCCTACGTGGTATGTAGAATCCATAAGGTTTGGATATGTCAAGTATTCATTTTAATGTTGCTACACAGTCTAATATATCACAAAGAGGAAGGGGCTTATGACACCACTTTATCAGGGAATCAAAATTTCAGCAGGTGCATGATAAATTACAAAAACAACAGGAAAACCTTCAAATACAACAGGGACCAGTGAAAGAACCTTAAGCAGATTTAGATGATGTCCAAGCTGCGAATAGAAAAATAAATTTGAAACACTTAATATATTTGTTCTTATATTAAATGTGTAAAGGTTAATATTGAAATCAGTATTCAAGATGGAATCATTACGTTTGCGATACTTCCAAAATCGTTGTCCTGATATATGTCTAGATAGGAATTCATGTATAGACAGGTTAATAATTGAACAATTAAAAGTTTTTGGAACACTTTTGACAGTGGTTGATAGAATTATGGATATTGATTTTATATCATTCGTTATTTATTTTTTGGGGTCAACTCGAATTTTAGATTATCTATACTGCAACTGCTCGTAATAATATTATGATTATACTCGACTTGTTGGAGAGCCTAAGTTTGGTTTGCTTTTGCACTTGAGGACACAGATTGGCAATTACTGATTACATTTTCGTGCTCTTTATTTTGCAGCTCTCGCTCGATGCGCTCCTTGGCCCGGAAGACTTTTGATTGTATATAGAAGGAGCCACCGTTTGCCTTTTCATTGATGCGAAACAGATGGTCATAGTTGCCACGGATCTCATCCATATTGGACAGATCCGTCACGTTAAGTATCTGCTGGGCCTCGTTGAGGGTCATGCCCTTGACAGCCGTATCCTTGCTCTGGCATTTGTTTGTGAACGATTGATGTCGGTTTGCCGCTGCGCGCGTTGCCTCTATCTCCTGGCGAACGGCCTTGACAAAGGCCCGCCCCACAGACTGTGCCCCATACACGATGATGCGTGCAAAATGTTTGGCCATGTTGCCACTGCCACTGTCACTCCCACTCCCTGTCGCCCTTGCTCTCTGGTCACTCCGCTGCCTGTCTGCGTGTGTAGATCGTATTGTTCCAAGAATTTTGCGATAAATTTTTTTTTTATAACATTAATGTAAATTTCCTTTTTTTTTCTGCTAAGTATGACAAATGTTGAAAAGCGTTTCGAAACTGTAGATTTGATTTCCTCTTATCCATAATACATACTAATACAGATCCAGTAGATGTGTACCACTATATGTATTTACGACAGCACAGAACTCTGCAAAAATCACTTTTTCCTTCTTGATTGGAAACAGCACGAAATTCACACGAGTTGATTTGTGCTTATTGAGTTTTAATCTAATTATTCATAACTCAGAGCGCCAACGACTGATGAGGGGAAAAAACCGTAACACAAGTGTCAATAATAAATTAAACAAGTAAGAGTGCTGTAGTCGAGTGAACTCGACTACGCTATAGTCTGAACACAGTTATTAAATATATTATATTGTCATTGGCAAATTCAATTTCAGTCATGGTTAAGTAACCAAAAAACTGTCCAATTAGTTGCTCTCGCCACGTCTAAATGACTCTGCTTTGTACGCAGTATGTGCGGCTGGTAAACAAATTATGCGCAAATTGACTGGAATCCGGAGTAGAAGGTGAAGCGCCACTGTTTAAGTTTAAGTTTAAAGTTTAAGTGTGAGTGTAAGTGTGGGTGTGTGGATGTGGATGCGATGTCATGTGTGTATTAATATAATTACAATAATGACTTGTTACCGGACATCGGAACTTGTCGTCATAATTTGGAGAGTCAAGTTCGCATTTGAATAAGCTCGATGTACGGCCGTCTTTTTGAAACAAAGGCAAGTCTAAACGAACTGAACCAATGTGAACCAAAGCTTTTAAAGCGTCGAGTATTGCCGCTTTGGGTCACATTGGCAATCTGCGCAGTGTGGTCAGTGTAGCCGCAAATGGACACCAGTTGTTTTACCATTAACCCGTTGTCCCGTTGAGATTTACAACATTGTAATTGATCACATTTGCGCTTGTCGCTTGATTTATGAGCGTTTTCGGAAATTTACAATTCGAAAGAAAACAAAAAAGAAAAATAGATTAGATTAGAAAACCGAGACCACAGTTAGATACGGCTAGTTGTTATTGATGTTGGTTGTGGATGTCTGGTTGAGTGACGCGCGCGTGAGCTCATTCATTATGCAAAACACCTCCACATTGCCATTGCATGCTGGTTACTCCCCGAACTCCCCGAACTCCCTGACTGCTGCTCATTTTGCGATTAGCTGGCATTTGAACTGATGTTACTGTCGTGTCCAGCAAGTTGCTACGTTTGCTCCTTGACAGCCCCTTGCTTAGTGTTCCATCTCTGATCTGTCGCTGTTGGCCATTTTAGCATGGTGATTTCCGCACTGCATCCGGCTGTTTTAATCCCTGGTCAGTATCTGTTGAAAAAAAAACAACACATACACACTAACTCAGTATTGAAGTGCAAATGCACCAAGTTCATGTTGCTGTCAAGCACAACAAGCCGACAAATTGCATATACTACAAAGACTTCATTTTTTGTTTTATTTTTTATTTCTATTTATACAGTAATACTTCCTATACAACTAACAACTAAGATCAAAGTGCATGTTATTATTTACCAAATGTATGAACTTTAAAGTTTTTACGTAAACTGACTGACTAAATTGAACAAAAAGTTAAGTTGAAACCTATATTTTTTTTGTTTGGTGACCTCTTTTCATTTTTGTCCAGTTCAAGTGTTAGGTTAAAATATCTCAATAGTTATTTCGAATAGCAATGGAATTTCTACCGATAAAAACACTTGAAGTGAAACCAGACAAATACCAAAAATACAAATTAAAGCCAATAAGAAATAATAGGCTAATTTAGAATTAATTTTTTGTAGCAGTTTTCTACAGATCGAGTGCAATGGAGGCAAGTGCAGAGCATAGTTAATATGACCCTCTTGGACAAAGCATAGGCATTGATGAAACGAAATGCAAGATGGGAAATGGACTGGAGGGTATACAAAAGCGAACAGTTCACTGTTTACCACACATGAACGTGGGATCTGAATGAGAACGTGAATGTGAACGTGGGTGATGCATGACGATGAAAATGTTTAGGCCTAGTGTCTGGTGTCGCATTCATAGCCATTCATTCGGTTGCTGCCGTTTCGTGGTTGCCATTTGGCATTTGGCATTGCCATTGCCAGTGGTTGTTGTTGTTGTTGTTACTTGTGGCTAAAGTGCGAGCTTACGATTTGAAAAACAATTTCACTGTTAGTGGAATGTGAGCGTCAGACTTGTATACGGCTTTTACTCTATCTCCTCTCCCACTCTATCTCTCTGTCTCCATCTGAAAATACAAACGTAAAATTTTAGCATACGCGGTGCTCACATCACTAATTAGTGATGTGCAATAATCTGTGGGGTAGTTTTGTTAGATGGTGGGGTGCATTACGTATTGGATTCGATGGCATATTATAGCCGGGTCAGAGATTTGCCTGCCTGCCCCTATACATTATTCGAAGGGGGTTGGGTTTGGAGATGGGTGGACGTTAGTTCGCTTCCAAAAATTTGCAACATTGTTAATGAACTATGCGTGTCGCACAGGCTACATTTGAATTTTGTAGTTGGAGCCGTAGTTAGGCATTCGGTTTGATTTTGAATTTGAGTTTTACATTTTGTTTGGATTTCTTCTTCATGTGTGGGCTTTTAGGCTATTGGGCTGCTCATTTACTTACGCACACTCAGACAATAAATCGCACTGAAATGTAGAATGTCGTCCTTAAATTAAAAACGCTCTGAACACTAAAATGTTTTAATATACGAAATAGTTATTTAAATTAGAAAGTATCTAATTCTATTTTGTCAGATAAATAAAAGTTTTAATTATATATAAAGCATATAAAGCAAGCAAGAATTAGAAATTCTTAGAATAAATCCTTTGTAAATTTAATGTTCTCGTCTGCTATGTTATATCATATGTCATTTAGTTGTTTGTCATTAATAATTTTTCTAAATATTTTATCGACGTTTTAATTAAATCTATCCTTGAATTATGAGAAAATAAAGACATTAGCGACTTTTTGGTCGAGTGTATGCATGTGGTAATTTATTGTGGCCTGCGAAAAAGGAAATGCCGAAATGTTGTGCGAATTATCGGTAATAGGAAATACCTATAAATTTCAATCAACTTGACAATAGAGGACCAAAATTAAACCGTGCATCCGATATTGTATGCGATAATGCATATCTGTCTATACATATACTGTAAAATTCCATTGCAGGCACCAGTGTGATCTTGACGAGAAATGTTCCTCCACATATTCTCTAGAGAACTTAAGTTTGGTGATCGTGTTGGGCACTCTTAAAGCTGTAAATCCTTTTTTCCTTATATTGAAACTAATTATCAATAATTACAAAATGATGTAATTAAAATACCGAGTTGCAATTACTTGAGTAATTATAATAGTTTTGTTGTCGATTTCTTTTGTTAACTGTCTCCAAATGCACTCTTTCGATATTGATAGAGTATCAACTAATTATAGACATACATCAGGTTTGGTGGCCAACATTTGGTAATGCTTTTGCTGTTGTCGGTTTTTACGTACAATTTCCAGTGCCGTGTAAATAAAAAGAGCTGATGTTGCAACTCACTCACTTTGGACGATTTGGTGTGTGGGTGTGCAGCTGACAATATGGTTGCATTTAATTGACAGGCAAGACAGAATAGGGTAGAGCTGGCTAATTGAAATTTCATGTTCTGAAATAAGTGGGTAAACTGATGACAATTCGAACAGCATTTGGTTCATGGTGAAGTGGATGGGAAGTAAACGCGACTCGCTAAAACTCGGTGGTTTACAACACATGTGATCAAAATGGGGAGAGCATTCTTTTCACATACGAAACGTACAAAACTCAAATACAAATACTTCAAATTAAGTAACTTACTTTCTGATGTTCTTACACAATTGAGTGCTGCAACATGTGACAGCCAAAGCCAAAGGAAATCAAAAGATTGTCCATGTTTGTTTGGACTGTGAATGAAAGCCAAATGAAATGTCGAGATGCTTCATTACATAAGCCATTCCAGACATTCGATTTTTAATATCTAAACTTCTTATTTAAATCATATCAGAGACTTACAATTTGAAATAAAATCGCTCGAATACCATTTGCAAATTAATTTTTATTTGTATTATCGATAAGATAAAATCAATTTGCGTTAGAAATTGAATCCGTATATTTATCGGCTTCCGATTGATATTTAATAGATCCTAGCATTTTAGTGATCAACTGAATACATTCAACATCACGACTTTATCGGTTAAGAATCACACAAGTTATAGTCTTTAATGTAGTTAATTTTGTCTGGGAATAGGTAACTGTAACTGCTCGTTGGGTGTTCTTCACTAGAACAATTTGCTCTTAGTAGGCATGTCAAAGTATTCGGCCTCAGTCTGTTTAGTCTGAACAAACGACAAACATATTCTGAAATTTCATTTAATTTGAATTGTTTAGATTTGAATCCAGCAATATGCAAAATCAACGTGAGCTAATTTTAGAGGGTATCTTCCCATCATACGGCTGTGGCGGTGGCGGTGGCGGTGATGCGGACAATCAACATCTACAGCAGGATCAGGATCGGGAGCAGGAGCAGGAGCAGCAGCTGGCAGACGGAGGCGCAGTCACCAAACAGGCTGAATGTAATGGGATTCAATCGGTGGGCGGAGTCGAGCTGGTAATTAATCCGGTTGTGGAAAGGGAGGAGTTAAAGAAACCGAATGGTCTACTACGCTTCACACTGCGCATGGGTTTCGGAGCCCTAATGCATCCGTATGAGTACGCCAAGGTGCTGATGCAACTGGGATACGAACCGTTGCCGGCAATGGCCTCAATCAGCTGGCTGGGACGGACGACGCTTGTGCTGCCGGGTGTGCATCAATATATGCGGTATATCAAGCATACCGATGGCTTCATTGGCCTCTATCGTGGCCTGACGCCCCGCATCCTCGCCAGCGTCAGTTCAGCTCTCTTCGCCGATAGTCTCGTCCGGCTGTTGGGCATATCGGATGTGCAGCAAGTGTCGCAGGCAACGCATCCGTTGTGCGAATATGCTGGCAATTTGTTGCGTGATGGCATTGTCATTGCCACCGGACTGGCCGTATCGCATCCCTTCTATGTGATCGCTGTGCGCCAGATGGCCCAGTTCGTTGGCCGGGAGGTCGCCTACACAAGCATCTGGGGCATGGTGCGTGAGACCTTTGCCCGGGATGGTTTGGCTGGATTCTATGCGGGCTTTGCGCCCCGCCTGCTCGGTGATCTGGGCGTGCTCCTTTGCACCAGCACCCTCAACGCCATCTGCAATCGCATCTTCTGGCTGCAGCCCGCCCAGCGCGAATACAATGCGGCTCTGCTGCAGTTCGTTGCCAGCATGCTGCTGTATCCTTTGCAGGTTGTCGGCGCCTGCATGGCCTGCTCCGGTTCGGGCATTGCCGCAGGTGCCCCACCCTTTATGCCCATATATGGCCAATGGGTTGACTGTCTCGTCGATCTGGTGGCACGCGGCGATCATTTTCGTGGCGCCTTCATCATTAGACGCACACTGCCCAAAATGCACACACAAATCCAGATGCAGCGCTTCTACTCTGATCCATTTGCCGTTTCTCGCAACATCTAATCGAGGAATTTCATGTAATTTTTACATTTTCGTTTATTGTCAACCATTAAAATATCAGTCAGATAATTAGCATATTAATTTCTCATTGGTGAAGTTGCGTAAGAGTATGCTTGTGATAGAAAGAAGCAACTCCATCGACAAAAAGTATATATTTCTATATATACATGACCAGCATCAAAAGTCGTGTCCATTTGGCCATATATGTACGTCTGTCTGCCGTAAACTGAGTGCCATTGTTTAGAGTAAGTAGTTCAGTGGTTTTTATTGTTGGGGCAGTTTGCACTAATTTGAATTATTTAACGAGGACCAGAAATCAAGTCTCGCACACACTCAGACATACAAGGACACATTTGTCGTCTCCATTGGGCGAGCCTATTTTAATTCATAAGCGAGCGAATGCATGAGTGCATTCTGGGCGGCGAAGTGGCAAGTGTTGTAAATGAGTGCGGGGCAAAGGAGATTGTTGTTGCAAGCGGACTTGTTCGTTCCGTTTTTCTTGGCTGCTACACAAAATGTCAACAGAGATTAAGAGATGGAAATCAGTTCATATACAAGATTTTACATACCAAGCAGAGTGCACACACACACACACACACACACACACACACACACACACACAATAATGCATAACAGACAGCTGCACGTAGTGAAAATATCAAAAATCTTTAACAAAATGTGTCCAGTGTTTTTGCGGACGTTAGGGCAAATAGAGACGTTGAGGAGAAGTTAGGCTAAAGACTAAATTCAGTTTTGCTTCATCAAAATGCACCACATTTTTGTGTGTGCGTGTGTGTGTGTGTTTGTGATGCTGTTGTTGTTGTTGGTCAGGTTCATTTAGGCCAGAGATATCAAAAGTCAGAAGTTAGTTCACAGCACGCAGAGACTCGAGTTCTTGAAATAAACGACCCGTTATTACATGAGTATATGTGTGTGTGTGTGTGTGTGTGTGTTTGAATATATTAGGTGTGCCATGTATTTGTATGAGAGATGAACACGTGCGGCATTCAACAATCACGAAACGAACACGAATCCCAAATATGTGACTAGTTTAGATTTGAGGCAAGTATTATCATGCAAAGAGCTGTTTGTTCTGTTTGTTATTTGCTTGACGCTGGGAGAAGGACAGAAATATCACATCACTCTTGTCCAATTGCATTTGAAATGGCTTGATTTTAGTTAGAGTGTTCGCGTCACGAACTGTAGCAACTCTAACGCACTTAGTTGCATATGATGACACTGACAATGACAATGCCCGGCCAGCAACACTGCCACACTGCCACACTGCACTCAACCCAACCGAATGGGGCTGACTGACTGAATAACCAAAGAATGCAATCAGCAACTATGTGACCGAGCAGACCAACTGAATGGAACCGGCTACCAAAAATCCGAGCTTTAGTCACTATCTGGACAGCCTTGTGACATTTACGCATGCATGCAACATGCATGCCCAACATCATCAACGCAATCTCCACGCCTACTCCACGCCTATACAACGCCACGCCACGCCACGCCACACCCATCGCCTATCGCCCATCCCATATACTTAATCTCTTGTTCTGCATAGTTCACAGTCTTTATGTCGCCTTCTTGTGTCTTGCTTGTGCCGCCCAGCAAAATGCAATTAGGCTAACGATGCAACACAATTTTGTCTTTAACTATCATTGTGTGCGAGTGAGCCAGATGGCTACAATAGACGCCTCACTCTTCTAAGCAGCTAAGCGTACACAGCTTTTGGCCATATTCATTGCGAGGCGTGATCAATAAGCACTGACTAAATTGGGCATATATAAGTCACTTTTTGAAGCTCCTCAGCTTTTCATAGAAACTTTCTTCATACAAATTCCCAGTGGAAGTACACAGGGAAATTTTTTTGTAATGAATTCAAATACAGTTAATCATGCAACATATGTAGATGTTTATACAACGGATCTTAGAAAAATACATTAATAAATATAAATTTGTTTTTAAATTTTGTACGCTAATTATTTACTTATTAAAATAATACAATTATTTATTTAATTATACTCATTGTTTTCTATAATTTTTTGATTATTGATTTTCACTTATTTTTATCATTTGTAATTTAAATTGATTTTTATTGTCAGGCTCGATTGGGGAAATGGGAGCAGAAGCAAATTATTTGCCCCTCTTTACCCGCTTAATTGTATTATAATATTTGCTCTATTTGTTTTGAAATAAATAAATTGTTAAATCTCATTATGGGAATTTAATTTTTTTCTTGTGTTTCATCCAGGGTTTCACATTATTGTACAATGTAAATTGCATGTGAAAAATATGAATATTTCAAGCTTCTTTATGAGGTTTTTTGCGCTTTGCTGTTACATTATTAAAATAAATATACGCATGCATTTTATTCATGTACTAGTCGCAAGTTCTGCGATTGATATGCTGAGGGAGCGGTATAAGAGTTGCCAAAGCATAACATCATTAAAAATATTTTATGAAATTATCAGATTTGAAACGAAATCTATTAGGTGCAAATTTTCTGTATGGCTTGGATTTTTTTGTATTTTGCACAGTGTGCGTGTGTGCATTGAGTGTGTGTGTTAGAAATGTCGAATAGATGATACATTTGCTGTATGTTGAGATAAATCGAAATTTGTATCTGCCTTAATTATTATAATCTGATGTGTGGCCAAATATGTGCATTGTGTGTGTGTGTCAGAAATGTCGAACAGATAATACATTTGCTGTGTATTAAGTTAACACCAAATTTGTATCTGCCTTAATTATTATAATCTGATGTGTGGCCAAATATCACAATATTTTATATATTTATATTAATTTGCAGCAAATTGTGAATTATATTTTCTGAATATTGAATGTGTAATTCATTTAAGCAGCAAATACGTCAATGTATTAAAATATTTACTACTCGTATCTTTGTCTCGTTTCGCATTGATTGTTTTCAACAACAATTTACACATGAATACATCATAATTAACACCAGACACATTTACACTGTTTCAGTCAACAAAAAGTGAGTTAACTTATTAATATTTATTGCAAATGTTGCACAGCAAACGATCAAGTTTGGACTCCACCTTAATAGCAGCACGTGTGGCAAGGAATTTGAATAGCTTGCCATTGCGGAAAGTAATCTAAATGTTCTTACAACAGCTGTGAGGCATCTTCGATACGAATACATATATGTATATATATATAGACGGAATTTAAAATATGTGTATATTTATAAATATATGTATAACTTTTTAAATATTTAGTACGCATAAAATTCAAATTATTTGCAAGCATCTCGATTAGTTTAATATGTGAAGATGTTTGGTTAGTTTGCGGAATTAAATAAATGTGAAATGACTGAGAAAGGATTTTATTTTCAATTTGCAATTTCCGAATTATGCTTGAGTTATAAACTGTTGGTATTGGCATAGTTTTCGATTTTCTAACATACAACGATAATCTTTAGGAATGTAAGTATTTCAGACTCACTTATATTTTATTCAGATTTTATTATTTATTTATTTTTTGGTGATTACGTTTTTGCAGCACGCTTTAATTTAAGAAATGAGTTTAAGTTACATTAAGCATACGCCGCATAGGCAATTGACTTCCGTTGACAACGCGACAGCGGATTCAATACGTAAATCCAATTAACACGTTTCACACCACACACCACACATCACACACAAACACACACACAAACACATACACACACACACGCACACAAGCATACACAGGCAGACGGAAAAGGTGTTAATCGACGTAATTTTGATGTAAAACAAGTGATGAGAATGATATTGCGTATATTATCACCGCATATGTGACGCGTAATTAACACCAACAGCAACAACAACATCAACAATCATCTGCCAAGTTAATGAGCCATCGTTGATTATGCATACGAGTTGCGGTTTGTATGTGTGTGTGTCTCTCTGCGGGTGTGTGTGTGTGTGTAAAGAGACTCATTCGCTTTTCGCACATCAAATTAAAATGTTACATATGCTAATGAAATCAACCAAAATTATAACCAATTATGAATACCTTAATGGGATTTGTTAATGTGACACACACAAACACACACAGAGACAGTGCTGGGTTTATACTACAGTAGTCGCTCGGAAATTAAAATCATACAGTCGTGAATACAATTTGTACTTTATAACTCGTCACAACTCGAGAATAAAAATGTGTATTTTCTGTGAAGTTTTCAGAGTTTGGTCAAGATTTTGTTGGAAATCATTTGCACAAATGGCAGAAATATTTTGTATTAATTCAGAAAAGTTAAACTTTATTTTCTGATGCATGTATATTATGTGTGTGCGTATATGTGTGTATGTGTGTATTTCTTAAAGACAAGTCAATTGTTTAAAGTGAAAAGTGAAAAGAAGACAAGTCGTGGCAAGTCGGGGCAAGGCAAGGCAAGGCAAGGCAAGGCATTTGAGCATCAGGCCAAGAATGGTAGGCAGTCAAAAAACGCAGCCAGGTGTAAATTACAAACTTGTAAGATTTTTGCCTGGCATTTCCTGCCCAACCTCCTGATGGCCCCAGCTACCGGCAGAGGAGCTTTCAGCTCGTTGGCTGTCGTCCCATAACTGAAGCTGAGTGCAAGACTCAAGTTACTGTTTTAGCACAGCAGGGGTTGGGTGGGTTGGGGGTGAGGGGAGCTGGGGCAGACGACTGTGTCGTGTCTTCTTCACGTAATGCCAACAATTACGCAGCTGAATATTTTATGAGCCAAGCAGATTAATATGAATATTTTATTATCATTTTAGATTCCGTATTTCTTTCTTGCCCAGCCAAGCAGCTCTCTGCCTTTGTGGCTCTCAGGCTCTCGCTCGCATTCTCATTCTCACTATCGCTCTCGCTCTTAGTGGCAGTCAAGCCATTTCGGCCCCTGCCACGTGCCGCCTGTTGCAGTGTCAGCCGAGGCTAAGCCAGGGCCAGCTCAGCCAAGCCAAACTCAAGTCGAAAGCATGTCCAAAAATATGCTTTATATGCCTTTGCATTTGAGTGTTGCTTTTTGGTTTCTTGTTTTTCGCTTTACGTTTTTTGTTCGGTTGCCTTAATAGTCGACCCTTTAGCTCGGGTTATGTGCATTTTTCATTGATATTGCTATATAGCTGGGAATCTACAAAACCACCAAAATCATCACAATAATAATAGTTTTTATTTTTTATTTTATTCAATTTAAATTCGACAGACAAAAGTCGTATATACATAATTTAATATAAATTAATTAAAAAATGTATTGGTTTTTAAATCGGAATTATGACATCTAATAAATATAACAAATGTTTTGGCATAAATTGAATGTCTAGCTGTTTGTTCATTCAATTTTGGATAATAATCCTTATAGAAGATTGCAGAACATTGTATTTATTTATGAATCAGTGTATTTCAAATTCGATGCTTCTGATGGAATCTGTACAAGTTGCCATTTCGTTGCCCACAGCTTTTTTGCACCTTTTGATGGAGTCAAAAATGCTTTTTGCCGCTGGCCATAAAAAAGCAAAAAACACATTCACACACAGAGGCAGAGACACACACTTACCAAAAAAAAAGAGGAAGGAGCGGCAAGAGCGAAAATGTGGTGAGAACGGAATTTATGACCACGAGCCTTCAAAGGGCCAAGCTGCCTAAATGTTTTGCGCCAGGCACTGCCTGTGCCAGACATGCCAAATAAAAACTAGAAGCCAACACAAATATTTTGGGAGGACCATCACTGGAGAGGGAGCGCCCCGTAAGTTGCCTCCTCAGAAAAATAAAAATAAACAAAGAATGCATATTTTTTGGCACGTCGAAGATTACATACCCTTGCAAGAACTGCTGACATCTAAAGTTCAATCCGCATTACTTAATATTTGTATGTTTTTGTCAAATTTGATCAAATTTATTTATAAATGTTCTGTAGTTAGATGGCATGAGAATGTGACATGAGTGATCGAGATAGGTGTAGTCGCTATCTCGATCCCACAACTTACCGACATATGCCAAGTTTCAAAGAGATGGCTCAACAACGGCGATGCTGTTCATGAATATATTATGGTACCTTATGGTACTGGAGACATCTTCTTCAATGCGTTACAAGATTTATCAGAAAATTAGAATAACCTCAACAGTCAAAATTACCCAAAAAAAAAGGAATGATTTTCATTTGTTGCGTTACTGAAAATTTCATGTGCTGTGAGCAAGGCAATTACAGCGGCGCTCACTAAAACGGGAGGAGGAGGAGCAGCCTCTCTTGTAGGTGGCACCCCTTGAGCCAGTCGTAATATGGTCATCATCTCAGCTCGAGTACACAATGTATTCGGCCAATAAATGCGCCTTCAAGTGCCAACACCACGCCCCCTTCCGAACCATCACTCCCTCCCCTCCCCTCCCCTCCCTCACCCCTCATGCAAAGCCGGAAAAGTAGGGCGGTACGATGCTGTGGCATCCTCTGATTTATGCAGCGCCATAAAACAAGCGAGTCACACACACAAACACACGAAAAAGTTGGTAAGGTTGAACAACCAAAAATGTGGGAGGGAAAGTGCCCAAAGGGACGGAGCCAAAGCCAGAACCGGAGACTGAGATTGAGACGGAGCCTGGGTCAGAGTCTGAGCCAGAGCCTCGACTGTCCTAACTTAGTGCCCCAAATGGCAGCAGCTTAAAGTGTTTCGATGCAATCCTGTCAAGTGGCATCAAGGGAAACGCAACAAGAGTGGCGTTGAGTTGGTTAGCAAGAAAAATCCCGGAATCAGAGTTGAATGTACAGCTTCGATGACTCGAGTTAAGAACAAACACTCACATCAGGTGAAGAGTGCTGCTCGTTGATTCAAAATTATGAAAATCCCATTTTGTTTTTATTTTGTATTATTTGGCATGCCTCATGCACTCCGATCTGTTAGATCTATTGTGCCCTCATCTGAGTCTGTGACTCTTCTATCAACCTTAATTCCGACACTAATATGAGAATCTTTGTCAAGCTGCGGTTTTCAAAAATATGTTTCCCTATGCATTTTTGTAACTTTCGCTCTAACTTTGCAATTGTGCAACGTAGATGCATATGCAGAGTGCGTTTTTGGATTCGTTAATTCGGGATTTGAATCGGCTGCATAAAGTCTAAAGATAACACAACAAATCGGTTAAATCCTTAAACGCCTGCCAAAATATTTATTTTGCATTCTTCACAGCCTTAAAATATTGCTTAATCGTCAGCTGCAAAGGCAATTGCAATTCGTTTTAAACTTTAAACTCTTTGTGCGCTTTTTCCAATACACACAAAACTGGATGACATGCTGTGAATACGATATTCAAAATCAATTTATTACTTTAGATAAGACTTAATCTCTTCCTTATTTAATAATATGTTTAAGTTAATTGTGGCAACTACATCAGATTCTCTGTATTAAATGTAAGAATTTCTCGATTTCTAGCGTATTTTAAGCAAATTAAATAATATTGCATTTAATCAGTTAGCATACTGCATACTGCAAACTGATCCAACTGAGCCAGACGACAGCTGTATGTTTCATTTAAAGCGTGAGAAAGAACTGCAAGTCACGTAGCTTTCAATGGAAGTCTCTGAGGCTGTGAGCATTAAAATGCATACTTTTGTTGTACTCCGACTGCGACTGCGACTCCGACTCCGACTGATTTTACTTTTGGCCTTGTGTTGCACTTATTATTATGGGAGGGCGGAACGCCCGCTGTCGGGGCGAATGCAACAGGCATCAAACTTGACGCTCCTCATTTTGTTGTCTCGTATAAATTCAGTGCATGTTTCGTGCGATTTTTCCGGCCACATGCCTCGCTGCACTTCAATCAAAATCAAATATTACAAGCTGTGGCAATGGGGAGCCTCCAGCTGAGACCCAACTCTAACTGCACCTTCTGTTCGCTCTTTCCACGTTTGAGTTATAGCCATGGTCTGCCATATTGCAGGCTGGCAGGCAGGCCGACAGGCAGGCAGGCATGTGGCATGCGGCATGAATCATGAGTCATGAGGCATTCAACCCTGGACACCAGTCACATTCATCCATATGCATCTTTACAGTTCTTATTGCCTTTTGTGTTGTGTTGTGCTTGGCTAGATGCAACTGGCTCTTTTGACTCGGCTAGAGGCTTGATTACGCACGTTTATTACTGGTTGGGGCTTCGATTCCCGCCTCTTGGCCATGGCGCACGGTTACGGTTAACGATTCCGGATACGCTGCGATACGATTCACTCCGGCTTTCAGTGTCTGTGGACTGTGCTTATCAATATGCGATGTGTGAGCTGCAGTTGTACAACATGATTACTTGCAAATCACGTGATTGTGATTATTACACACACACACACACACACACTCTCCATCTTACATCCAACACACATCCTCCTGTGGGCGTAAGATTATGTTGTTGCCGCTTCAGAAATTGCCGGACATGCTCCACAATGCGTGCGAGCAAATATATATATATATATATATAGCCTTTCTTATCTATTTGATTCTATTGTACTATTGATCAACACCCCGTACATATCAAATGATTCGTAATTATTATCATTTATTTGTGTACATGACGAACTGTAGTCTGTATTATACATACCGTTAGATTACAATCTGTACAATTATTGATGTAACTCATTTCCCATTTGATGGAGGTGAATACACATATAAATAAATTTGCTCGTAAGTTTTTTTTAAATTAAATTGTATAATTTATAAATTGTCTAAAATGATTTTTGAAATTACTAATGTTTAGTAATTATATTAATAATAAATATTTGTTCTAAATATTCATAAAAAAAAAACACTGGTATTACGAAAGGATAATCCGTGGTAAAGCCACTGAAAGACACAACTGTTTAGGGAATGTACTTACTGAATTACAAGATGAGGTATACCAATTTTCTAGATTTCCGGACCATTTTTTTTGGATTTGTGGATATTTATTGTATATACTTCGCTTACAGAATATCCAGGGTCAGAATATATTAGAGACTTAACTTTGCTGGTCTGCAATAACACTATATCCGTTTCCTGTCGGGTCTATTGTCTGATCGAGATATATTCATTTTAATATTTAGTTTTGATACCCATGCTTTCAGCGATTCCCAGTTTTGAATGGCATGCTTCGCATCTTGCAACAAGTTAGCTGGCCTATTTGCTCCATCCATTGAATTGCATTCATCCACATTTTATTTATAATTAAACTATTTTAGTTACTAGCGATTTCGACGCCGACATCGTTGTATTGTTCCATGAATATTAATTTGTGTTCTGGGGCCGCAACAATGCAAACTAAAACCTGAATTACAACTAAATATTTATAACTCATTTTGTGTGTACACAACGCACACAAAAACGACACACATGCCTATAAATAATGGAAAAACTGCAAACACACACACACACAAACATCGGATAGAGAAAGAGAGCTGAAAATGCGGACAGTTTTTCGGTATAAAATATACAAATGGATATTTTGGGGCGTTTGTTGCTGTGTCGCGTGAAAATACACAAAATTAACTTGTATTTAAAATTTAATTAAAACTTTTGCTGTTATTTACATATACCAAATGTAAGTGTGTGTCTGTGGTGTGTGTGTGTGTGTGTGTGTGTGTGTCTGTGTGGTGAGTGTGTGTGCCTTTTCCAGTATGCGCTGCAAGGTAGGCAACACTTTTTGTACGAACGTTTAACTTTCGCTGAAAAGGACTGTATGTGTGTGTGTGTGTGTGTGTGTGTTGGGGGGGGGGGGGGTGTGGCGATGGGCTGTGTGTGTGGTGGGATGGTATTGTTTTTAGCTGTTGGCACACTCTGGACATTAAATTAAGTCATTTTGTATTATAGCTACAACAAATTTGCGTGTTTGTGTGTTGAATTGAAATTGTGCGCGCACAATTTTTGATTTACCGTATCGGTAAAGTCTGTCCATGCAATGGAAGGAGGTTGGAGGGGCATGCACCGCCAAAAAGGGGGCGCACGGGGCATAGCCTTTGCTTTCTCCATCAGTGCTGGCTAAGTGGTTTTTCCGGTTTTACACTGTTTAGTATAATTAGTACTCTTGACCGCTTTTTGTGAAATGCGGTTGCACATTTTAAATTGAAATTTTGAATGCATTAAATCGCGGACTCCACTCCCACATTCCCCCATCAGTTAAAATAATACACAATATGTAAAAATTACAATTTATTTACAGTCCCAATTGGCTAAATTGAATTCGCTTGTTGTGAGGTTGTAAAAAAAAAGAAAAAATGCTATTGTTGCCAAACTAGCTGATACCCTTTACTCCATCCGACACTGTGATAAATCGTGACTTAAAATTGCAATTTAATACTTTAACCAAAATGTAAATTCTACCTAACTTTGCACCTACCGAAAACAGCTCTATTTGCAGATACCCTTTTAATTGGTAACAGTATTTCGATTTTATTAAGTAGTTTCTTTATTAATTAGCTATTTTATAATTCCTCTCTGTCTTTTGTGAATTGCAGGCGTGCACAAAAAGACGAGTAATAGTTACGACAAAAAAAAACCATTTAGATAAGAGCAGGATGGAGAGTGCGTTCATCACCGTTAGGATCTACTGTACGCTGTTGCGATTTGTGGTGCTAATAAACAGGCAATGGAGGCCACACGCACCACCCAAAGCCAAATTTGAGGGAAAACCACTCGACTGACCGCAGCCACCAGCGCAAGCACCACAAGCCCCATAAACCCCACCACAATTCTTCTTTATCGTCTTGTGCGCTATTTCAATTTATGGTAAATTAATTTGTAATTAATTTTTCGTGCGCAGCGAAACGAGACCAAATGAAACGGAATGGAACGGAACGAAACGCTATGAAATGAATTTCTATTACCACATTTGCAGAATGAGTTGGGTTTTTGGCATTTGTGTGTGTGTGTGTGTGTGTTTTTATTTCGATTTTACGCTAGTTTAGTTTCAATTGCGTCCAATTAAACATGCGGTTACCCATTTCCGATTACATAATTCGTTGTTAGCTAACCTCTGCCCTTGCCACTGCCACAGCCACTGCCACTGCCCCCCCACATGCCCCCTCAACTCCCCACTCTCTCAATTCACGCACAGTTGAGTGAGCTGCGTGTTGCACGCATTCTGTTGAATTTTTCGGAAATTGGAACTGCATATTTAAGTAGGTCAGTTGGCACCACTGTGTGTGGTGCAGTTGTATAAGCGCAAATAACTGTTTGTGCCATCGCACATCTTCATGAATAATATTTGTAGTCTTATTGGATGGAGTCAGTCATTATCTTCTACATCAAGTCAGTCTCCACATTCCCCCTATATTATGGACGAACATTTCGAATTCCATCTGAATTTTGGCTGATTACCAAGACCGGATATTGGTCGACTCTTAACTTTTGCCATGGTTGTTGGCTCATTTACAGTTGAAGATTGAAATTGCCAAGAAGACAACAGAAAATGGATTAGTTTTTTTTTATTTCTACTTACCTTTCGGAGGTTGCCCAGAAATAGATTATTGCAATTTATTTGCTGTAGAATTATCGACTTATCCAAACTAAATAAAAAATGCGCTTTTAATTAAATTTTTTTTCTCATTTTTATTATTATTTTCATTTGTTTCATAATACTTTTGTTACTGCTCTTTTGTGTTAATTTGCATTTCATTTTCATTTCATTTTTGTTAGTCATAATATTTGCTGTTGTCGTTGAATCGTTATGCATTGCAAAATAATAGAGAGATCCATTTATATTTTATTTGCACTGAAGTTTTGTCAATTGTTTTCTCCTTTTTCGATTTTTTTTTTCGTTTATATGCTTGCAATTGTCACTTTGTTTTTATTTAGTTTTATAGTTGTTCTATAGTTGTAGTATATGTGTTTTCATTTTTTCTTGTATATATAGTATATGTTAAATATATATATATATATATATATATATATACATATAAATATATATATATATATATATTATATATTTTATATAGGTAGTCGTATATGGCAACACAATAGTAACTTACAGTCGTCGTATGTGTTTTCTTTATCCAATCGCTCTTTTTTCTTTCCTTCCTTTATACAAATAGACAATTTTCTCTACTACGCCTAATTCTTGTATCTATTATTTTTCTTCGATTCATATTTTGTTTTTTAGAGGACCCCGGAAAGGGGGAAACGTTCCTGGAAACGTATGATAATTGCACGAATTTTGAACTGGCGCTGATAACTAAATAACATATATTACAAACGGAAAAGCTATGTTATTACTATTTAAACTAAGCGCTATTCATTACTTGTCCGCTGTCCAGCACTGTTACACTTACATATATCGGTGTCGATATATCACAAAAAAAAAAAAAAAATTATGATGCTTCTGTTTTGATTTTTTTTTTTTGCACCTACTTAAGATAAGCCTAAAATTGTTGTTTATGCATTTAACGCACTAATCTACAGATAAGTTTAGTTATCAATGTCGATAGCGACATCGATTTCGATAACGTTACTGATTCGTTTCGTAGCACTTGAGTACACCACTCATGACATGAGTTTCGACTATGTAAGCTGCTATTGGCTATATTGGCTATATATATATATATATATATTATATATGTATATGTAATCGTATTTATGGAGCTACATTTATTGGTATGGCTTCACTTGCTGGCCGGCCCTAGACGTCTGTTTGCATTGTAGTATAGCTCTTAACATAATGTACATACACATTTTAACTATATCTATGCATACATATATAGTTAGTATTCTATGGTATGCCCATTGTTTCAACTTCCTGCTGCATCGCTTTATAGTTGAAATATTATGTTTTTTCATACTTTTTTTTTTTTTTAAGGGGAGAGATGGTTTTTTTGCAATTCTCATCTAATATTTATGCATTTCTATAGTTGTTTTCGTGTATGATTTTATTTTTTTCATTTATAGCTTTATTAGATACCTTATGTATGCTCTATATGAATATTTTTATTTTAGATTTGGTTTAATTTCTGTTCTTTTTTGTCATTATAAATGTATGTGTGTGTATATATATATATATGTATGTATATATGTATTCATTTAGGTTTCGTTTTCTTTTCTTTAGTTATTGTCCACCCATCCAGTTTACGGAAATTCTTGTATCGTTTTTGTATTTTTATATACCCCTTGAAGTGAATACAGAAGTATTATCAATCATAATTTAATGAAGACTGAGGCTACTAAGTAAGTTTTTCATTCCCTTTGACCAGAAGAGGAAGCAGTCAGTCAAACTAGGCTTCATTTGAAGCTATGCTCATGATACTTGGTACATTTTCTGCTTGCTTCTGTCGGTGGCAGATATTATATATAATTCGGTAACTTTTACTAAATCGCTTCACTATATCATATAGTTATCATAGGAACGATCGGTCGACAACAACTTTTCTGTGTGTTTGCCAAACTAACTCTTTTCACCTATTGCATTTGTCTTCCGTGTGTGTTTGTGTTTGCGTGTGTTTAGAATCGGCCCACCTTATCCATGTAGCTGATATATAGGAACGAATTATATTTTCATTATTTGTATGCAATTTGATTTTAATTTGAATAGAAAATAAATCCAACTTATTTGGCGCTAATTCATAGAATTAATGTAGCAAACAAAGTTAAAACAAACAAACACTGCAAGGGTATTTCCAATTCGGTGTGCCGAATTTGAGGGTTGATAGTATGAATAGTATTTGGGTCAGCTGGTGTTTCAATTGGTAATCTGCGTATACGGCATACTGTAAAATAAATTGGCATTAAAAATTCAAACGAAGAACACAAATAAATTTTGCAATAATTATTTTCTAAAAATAAAAAAAAAAATGCACAAAGCGCCAAGCAGTTAATAAACAAATTTGTTGTATATTTCTGTATGTGTGTGCTTTGCATAAAATGTTTAAATAAATATTTGCTATATTATTGCATAATTACGATAAGGCAGAAATAAATTTATGACTCATAGGCAAGGTGGTGAGGGGGCGTGAGCTGAGAAACCCATCGCCACATGCAGCCAAATTACATTGTAGCTGTGTGTTTTGTGTGTGTGTGTTTGTGTGTCTATAGCACTTATATTTAGGCTGACTGTTACTTATTTTAGTTAGCTTCAATGGAATTTTGCTATTATGGCATTAATTGTCTTTTTATCTCTATCTCTATATATTTAATGTTTTTTGCTTGCTTGTTTATTATTCCTATCGTATTTTAAGCCAGTTCGTTGCTGCCACATGCAATACCCTTGACAAAATAGTTACATGCCTTTTAGCTCAAAGATTAGAGTTATATTAGATTAGATATGTCGAATCAGCGAACACCAGATGCACATGAAACATACATACATTTTTATGCATATCCTTATCCAACTATATCGTCATATAATATTTATATCAGCAAGGGCATTAAACCTTCGGCAAGCCGAGGCAAACAGTTTTACCTTGTTGTTGTTGTCGAGTTTTTAATGACACAATATATATTCTTAATGTGAATTTTGTAGTTGTTGTCGCTTTTGTTGCTGTTTGCAATTTAGGAATGTTGCAAGCCAAACTAATCCGGATCTCGACTTAAAAACTTTCATATAAAAATTGAATGCCGCATTCAAATTTTCAAATGCGTTGCCAGCCTCTGTTGCACTTGTTGTTGTTGTTGTTGTTTTTGTTGTTGTTACAGTTACTGATACTGTTGTTTTAGATATTATGCTCATTATTTCAGTGTAATTTGCATTTGTGCATTGTCGATTTTGATGTTGTTGTCGTCAACGTATCATAAGTCCCGTATCTGGTGACCAGCGATTCGCTCGATAGTACATATCCTTGTACATGGAAGGACATGCGTTTTGATTCTGTGCGTATAATATGGATAAATGGACATATTACAATTGATTGCAATGCATATTGAAATGTTTATGTAAAGTGATTGATGTAGCCTGTCTGTCTGGGGATTGTGTATATAAGTATAATGTTTGTGCCCGTTAATCACAGTCGATTCAGTTTTAACAAATTTATGACTATGGGCAGCCTAAGAGCATCCATAGATATACATTTTATTGACATGTGTATAGTGGTAATGGGTATTATTTAGGGCACTCGACACTCACCTTATGACGCTTAAAATCTATGTTCGTCCTTACGGTTCTATGGTGTAAACTTTGCACCGGTCGCGCATTATTACCTAAGGGAGCTTTCGGTGTACTCTCGGAGCCTTGCATCAGTCGTCGGAGTTGATATAACTGCAATTAAATGCCAGACAAGTTAACAAGTTAAACGATAAAAGTGTTTTTTTGTTCTATTTTTTTTTCTTTTCTTAGTGATAATTCCCACAAATACGTAATATAATTAGTAAGAAATGTATTGTAGAAATGCTAAACTTTTATGTAAACAAAAACAAAAATGACTTTTACAATGCAGAAAAGCTATCACGACTCCTATATTGGAATCGGTTAGTTAGTAAGTTATGCCTGCCATACTAACAAACACCCTGCAAATTAGACATTGTTTTTCTAAGTTTTAATAATATAATTAGCTATAAGTGAGAAACCATCGAATTTAATCGATGTACACAATATTGATCAATTAAAATGCGCTCTGTTACAGATTATTGTCAATTATTATTATTAACGAAATGCTTTGATTTGGCTCAATTGACACATTTGACATATTTTACTTGATTTACTCTTCGTGTTTTTTGATTATTTTTATTTGCTATCTGCTGCCTACTATCGATTCAATGCGTATTCAAATTGATTAAACTAACCAAATATTGTGTTTTAATTAAGCACAGAGCATTGCATAGACCGCATTTAAACCGCGCCCAGACCAGTGACCAATTCATGAGAAATGTGTATAATTGCATTGATACTATTTCATGCAATAAATAGAAAAAATTGATGATAAACAAAAAAGTTCCTAATTACAATTACAAAAAGTAAATTCATTTAATTTATATATTCATATACATATATATACATATTTATTGGTACTTCAACTACCTCTTGCTTGGTGATATAGATGGGTTTATTAACTATTATCCAGACAGCGCTCTCCCAGCAGCCCGGATGCGTGGTGGATCCCTCGTATGTGATATAATGATCCGTATTCGGCAGCAAAGACCTCACCGATATATGGCGAATGGGCGTCGTGAAGCCTAGAATCAAACAGGAATAGAAAATGAAAGCCCATGAAAGCAATATAAGTATTTGAGGACAGGAAGAGAGACAGTGAGTCACCAAGAAGTTGACAAGAACGACTCTAAAGTCTATTCAATTCGTTTAATTTGAATGCAATCATGAATATTCCACAGCTGTTACTCACTATTATGTAGAGTAGGCTATACGAGAGGTGAACATAACAAAT